>OZ020315.1:26161635-26273004 GCA_963971305.1 Arcuatula senhousia
GCAACACCACCTTAATTGAAATGCAAATAGCAGTTTGAGCGGTTTTCAGCAATTGTTACAAAACATCTCATGCAAAAATGACCTAAAAATTAATTGCGGATTACTACCTTTTTACTGAAATGATACGCTCGTTTAATTCCCTATTTAAATCATAGCATTTTCCTTTATAATGCTAAATGTCAAGTGATATGATCATTTCAAATTATTGCATTATAAATAATATTTGGTTTTTTATTTGCTTTTTTTCTTTTCAAAGAAGTAAAAGAGGAACCAATAGGGCATTTGAGTGTCAAAAGTCCGAAAGGGCAACGACAAAACCGGTAATCACGAACAAGAACAGCACGAAAAAACACACAAAAAAAAAAACCGAACGGCAATCAACAACGCGATCTCAAGTCGTAAGAAAAGTGAACTCAAGTGCTCCGGAAGAGTAAGCGGTTCCTGCCTGCTATGGCACACCCATGGTGTTGTAAATTTCCGATTCAGTGTGTCAAATAGAAATCCCGTATTTGTTTACGAGTGCATGGTGTTTAACGTAAAATTTCTTGCAACCAATGGCAAAACTTAAAGACGCTGCCACTGTGTGCTGTAAACCAATTTATAATCACGACTATAACATTTCCATGATTTTGCATTTCTTTGTCAGAGGGCAATATCGCGGCTATTTATTTTCACGATTCTATGTGGAAAAACAATTGTATTACTGTGAAAATGAAGTAGTAATTTGCAAATTTCTGTTCCTCGCGAAATTTGCGAATATAAATCGCTCGAAAGAATTAGTTGGTTTACAGTATTATTAAACTCGCTGATAAATGTCGGTTGTTTCGCTTGCACTTATTCCACATCCAGTTTGCGTGATTCGGTTGATTTTTCCGGGTAATTCGGTTTCTTCTTCCGTCACATTAGACCGCCCTGTATGACCCAGCTGCGTACTAAGGGATGCTAAATTTGAACACACAATAACACACATCAAAATTCATTTTATGTTACTGATTAACAGATCGGTAAGTTTACCTAAATAAGGACTGAACTATTAAACAATGATAGGTAATGCGAGATTTGAATATTTATCGTCATTATGCAATTGTCTTTAAACATTATTTCAACAACAATTTTTCGCTACACAAATATTAGAAAAGAGTGGTAAAATATGTGTTGCCACATTTGCATTAATTCAAACAAAAGTTGAGATGTTAGGCTTATATTATAAGTTTTTTCTTAATACAAATGACAACAAAGTTCCAGACAATAAATTTTGCTACGCCTGACGCGCGTTTCGTCTATTCAAGACTCATCAGAGGCGCTCTACCAAAAATATTGAAAATGCCAAACAGCGTATGAATATGAAGAGCATAGAAATGTCTGGGATAGGAAGAACCTTAGGGTTTAGACAATTTGAAATTTAGACGGATAATTTAAAGCTTTGATGTATTCTCCAACTCAAAAGTGTTGGTGCCGGAGCGGGCTAACCTCGGGGAATTTAAACTCCACCAGCAGTGCTAACCTTCACGTGTGTTCGAAATACAAATGACAACAAAGTTCCAGACAATAAATTTTGCTACGCCTGACGCGCGTTTCGTCTATTCAAGACTCATCAGAGGCGCTCTACCAAAAATATTGAAAAAGCCAAACACTATATGATTATGAAGAGCATAGAACAGTAGAACAGTAAAACCAAAAATACCAAATTGGGTTACCAAATTAATACTAAGATGATCAACCTATGTCTTGGGTAGGAAGAACCTTAGGCTTTAGACAATTTTGAAATTTAAACTTTTAAAATTTGATAATTAAAAGCTTTGATGTATTCTCCAACACAAAAGAGTTGATGCCGGAGCGGGCTAATCTTGGGGAATTAAAACTCCACCAGCAGTGCTAACCTTCACGTGTGTTCGTCCTTAGGGTTTAGACAATTTGAAATTTAGACGGATAAATCAGAAAATCTAAATTGGTATGATGATTTTATTCAATGTTTATCTTTTTAAATGTAAAAAAATGGAAACATATCTAATTTTTTTTATCTTCCACTAGTAGAATCTTTAGGAATAAAAATAAAAAACAGAGGCTTTGTCCAGGGGTAAACAAATTTTGCTTTTTATTTACTTTTGTGTCAAAAGTCATGACCTAAACTGGAGCCCTATTTTTTCCTTACCTGAAATAGGTTTACTTCCACAAATGGGACATTTTTTCTAAGAAAACATGGCCGCCTTTGAATAGGACTTTTTCATGGCATTCTAAAATCGGTGTTGGGTTGCAAATGGGAGTAAGGGTGATAAAAATATTGGAGAAAAGTTGTTGTTCATTTATCATTTGTTTTCATTAAAAATATGGGGTGGTAATAAATCAACAGACTTTGAATAGAAAATTATTCTAAAAAACCTAGAAAATGAATCTTTTGACACAGACCATAGTAGGTATAAATGTTGTCTGAGTCAAGAAAACGTAATTAAACGGACTGGGAGGCAATAAAAGGACAACAATGCTAAACAAATTAAACATATCAAGTAAAAGCTATCTTATATCCTTTTTTCTCCTTAACATGTACCAGGAATCGGCGGGTTGCGCCATTCTTTACCAACGCTCACGGTAAGTATACAATGTTAGAAGTTGCTTATATCTAACCCTTAAAATGATAGGCATCATTTAAGAAAATCATAGCGGTATTAGTTTTTGAATCAGTAATACCAATAATTTGAAATTGAGATGGTCAACTAATTATCTTTCTGTAAGCTTGTAATTTGGCCCTCATTCGTCAATATTATACTTTTGATATTTCATATGTTTTTTTTTCATATTTTGATGCTAATGAATATTTTTCAATAAATCCACGCCCTGCGTAGGGTTATATTCTTTCTATCTAGTGTATCAGATATAATCAGTCATATGGTATATAGAGGTGAATCTGGAAAGTGGCCGTTTCAAGGTTTGAGAATTAATATTATAATTTTGATTTTTTTTTTGTATTTTAGACGTTATTTATATGTAAAATTTCGATGTTGTATATTTCATTTAACATTTTAAACTTTGTATATTGGAAACGTATCAAAGCGAAATTTATTAAAACATTATGTCAGGTGATTTGTTTCTTTATACTTTTTTTTTAAAAGATTCCAAATTTAGCAATTACATTGTGCACTATCAGATGTAGTAAATTTAAAAACAAATAAATATTAATTGATGTGTATTGCATATGGCTTAATGTTGTTTTATTTTATTGTCTAAATTTTGAGTGTATAGTATTTAAATGAATTAATAATGGATTACTAATATTTATTAAGCTGTAGCTTATATATATGTTTTATTCAGAGTTTAGGCATAGACAGTCTCTTAGTGTTCTGTATTCATATATTTTTGTTGCATGTATTTATATGTTTATATAGTGCTTCTATTGTTGTTTTACGGTCTTTGTATCCCTACATAATAGAGGTATCTAAAAATGAAGAGAAGCGTAGTATGATTTTCACATGTAAAGGTATTTGAAGTGGAAATCCAAAATGAAAACAAAGTTCCAGACAATAAATTTTGCTACGCCTGACGCGCGTTTCGTCTATTCAAGACTCATCAGAGGCGCTCTACCAAAAATTTTGAAAATACCAAACTGGGGAACCAAATTATTACTAAGATATTCAACCTATGTCTGGGGTAGGAAGAACCTTAGGGTTTAGACAATTTTGAAATTTAGACGGATGATTTAAAGCTTTGATGTATTCTCCAACTCAAAAGTGTTGGTGCCGGAGCGGGTTAACCTCGGGGAATATAAACTCCACCAGCAGTGCTAACCTTCACGTGTGTTCGAAATACAAATGACAACAAACAGAGTTTATGCAAAAAAGCTATCTCAGCCCTAGGGATGTATATCGTACACATTGTACTACATACAAAAATCTTGTATTGTCATTGGATATTTAATATAAAACATTTTGGTCTGGTACTCTCTTATGGCCCTGTAACACTATAACGTTTTAGCCAACGTGTGCCGAACGTTCGAATAATTTTCTAAAACGTTGGAACACGTTGGAAGTCGCTGTAAATAGTTTCAAAAAATATCTCGGTGAACGATCAAAAAGCGTCAGACTAACTACCTGCAACGCAAGGCAAACTTATCTATAGCGTCTGTCCAGCGTACTTGACGATTGCCCAGCGCATGTTGGACGATTGCAGAACGCATTCATAACGTTCGTCTAAATTATAATTTTTGCTCTCGGTGAGAAGCCAGGAATTCTGTTTTTATTTCTTTTAAATTTTAGTACATATATTACTTCACAACAGCCCAAATAGATCTATTATCTGTATTCGATGTATAGTTGGATTAATTGATAAATACAGATACATCATGTTAATTTAGTTTCGTTACAAAAATATTGGTTTTCAGCGTTCTGGTAATAAGAATGAATAATTATTCCAAAGCCATTTTTTAACCAATAGTGATGACTTTTGCACTCAGTCTAAAAGATTAAAATATATTATAGATTTTATATTTTGATATGTCAATAAATATACAGAGAGGAATGCATGCGCTTTTTAACAAACTCTAAAAAATCTCAAATGAGTATATACATATAAGAAATACCAGTCTGTAGAGTTTGCCTAGTATCTTTTTTACAGCACTTGAATAATCCTAAATGATCGTCGACAGCATGACGGATATTCTTAATAGAAAAAAAATTCGCTTGTGCTTAATGAATATTAGAAGTACACATTATTTCAAATGAGTATTGAAGTTTGACTACCGTTACTCGTTGTATTTGAGTATTTTTTTCCCAAAAATTTCCACCGACAACACAACAATAATTTGCAAGAATTACTTTCCATTCCAGACCATCGAAGTTATCCTTGTTATATTCAAGATTCGATTCGTTTTGGCTTTGTTCATTGTTTTTTGTACAAAAGTTTTTTTTCAGGTTTGAATTAGTATTTTAAGCTTTTGAAATTGACTTTCCCCCTTGTAATTCAATTTTAATTATAAAATTCTGGGGTCGATATGCTACTCGTTCGTTACATTGACGCTCTACGCGCTCTGTGCACGTTTTAAACACGTTTAATATGTTTCTTGGTCGTAAGACTGACGCTAGAGGTGCTCTGCTCTATCGCTAGACACACGTTGCACGTTCGTTTAAATTTAGCTTAGCGTTCGTAAAACGCATTTCAACGTACACACAACAACCACATAGCGCATATCAGCGTGTGTATAACGTCCTTCTAATTTATGCCTAACATTCGAATAATTTATTTCTAACACGTTGGCGAACGTCGGAAAGTTTAAGCATCTTGAAAAATTTGCGACGCACTCGACGTTCACCAACGCACGCTGACGTTCGCTAACGTGTTTGTAGCGTGTTCAGAACGTATACAAAACTTACGCAACGCACACCAGCGTGTTGAAAATATAATCTAAAACGTCGGCAAACGTTTGCTAAAACGTTATAGTGTGACAGGGCATTTCACGGCCATAAATGATTGTAACATTATAACACATGTCATATAACCCCGTTGACCTAAAATGGTGCGTTTCTGTCCGTGTGCGCATCAACTATCATAATTATTTGACTTCTGTCCACAGCAGATTAACAATAATTTGTAATAATTTTTGTAACGGTCCTTTTAATAACTAAGTAGCTTTTTTTCAGATTATTTGCTCCCAATTAGGGCTGTTTATGGCAAAAAGTAATAAACGATCATTGATTAATTTGGCTTGTCTTATGATTTTTGATGCGTTTCAATTGGATTAATTTATAGACATTGTTTAAGACAAATACAGCATATTGAGCAAGTTTAAAATGTATTTGAAAGGACAGTGTAATGGTTCCACAATATTTTTCTTATGGTTCATGGTAACACTTTAAATGGGAGTTTAAATTCCCGAGGTTAGCCCTCTCCGGCACCAACACTTTTGAGTTGGAGAATACATCAAAGCTTTAAATTATCCGTCTAAATTTCAAAATTGTCTAAACCCTAAGGTTCTTCCTACCCCAGACATAGGTTGAATATCTTAGTAATAATTTGGTTCCCCAGTTTGGTATTTTTGGTTATACTGTTCTATGCTCTTCATATTCATACAGTGTTTGGCATTTTCAATATTTTTGGTAGAGCGCCTCTGATGAGTCTTGAATAGACGAAACGCGCGTCAGGCGTAGCAAAATTTATTGTCTGGAACTTTGTTGTCATTTTTATTTCGAATAAAATGGTAGATACTTGACGTATTTTTAGTCTATGTTGTACGACTTATAAACGACACATAGAAACACAAAATAAAGTGTAGCAGCGTCTAGATGTAAAAATCGCCGATCATTTTCCCTTTCAGTTTACAAGATAACATTTGTTGTTTTCTCTATTCATTTTCTTTCCGTTCAAATTGTTTTATAAATAAAGCAAAACGGAACAAGTGTACACGTGCATGGTACTATTAGTCTATGCAAAAATTATTTATCTAGACGCTGCTTCGCCTTATTAAGTCTCCCAAACGAAGTTTGGAGACTTATTGTTTTTGTTGCGTTTCTTATTATTATTATTATTTTTATTATTATTTTTCTTCTTCTTCTTTCTCGCGCCGCCAACTTAGTCCGGGGCCCTTTTGTACTTTATACTTGACCGATTTAGTTTAAATTTGGCACAGTGGTAGAACCTTATGAGATGTGGGTCCTCCCTGAAATTCAAGTATCGGGACCCCCCAGGGGCTGTGCCACGCCCCCCCAAATACCCCCAAAAATGATATTTTTTTAATATGTCGAAAATAGTTCAAATAACTGCTTTATAACCATATATATTATTAATCCTTATGTTAAGACGAATCATTTGGTACCATAGGGGGGTCCCAGGGGGTCATGCCCCGCCCCCTCAAATTACAAAATCGTTTATATCTTTAAAATTATTGAGATCCCCACCCTATAACCATATATATTATTATTCCTTATGATAAGACGAATCATTTGGTACCACAGGGGGTCCCAGGGGGTCATGCCCCACCCCCCTCAAATTACAAAATCCTTAATATCTTGAAAATCATTGAGATCCCCACCCTATAACCATATATATTATTACTCCTTATGATTAGACGAATCATTAGACGAATCATTTGGTACCATAGGGGGGTCCAATAGGGTCATGCCCCGCCCCCTCAAATTACAAAATCCTTAATATCTTGAAAATTATTGAGATCCCCACCCTATAACCATATATATTATTATTCCTTATGATAAGACAAATTATTTGGTAACATAGGGGGGTCCCAGGGGGGTCATGCCCCGCCCGCCCCCCCTGAAATTATAAAATCCTTAATATCTTGAAAATCATTGACATCCCAACCCTATAACCATATATATTATTACTCTTTATGATTAGACGAATCATTTGGTACCATAGGGGGGTCCCATGGGGTCATGACCCGCCTCCCTCAAATTACAAAATCCTTAATATCTTTAAAGCCATTGAGATTCCCACCCTATAACCATATATTTTATTACTACATGTGTACTTATTTTAAGAGAAAGCATTTGTAACCATAGGGGAGTCTGAGATTATTACATGGGAGTCAATTGGGAAACTTCGTTTGGGAGACTTAGTAACAGTTTCACTGTTACACTTATTACTTGTTTAGCAGTTGAATGTGTAGTTTAGGCTCCACATAGACTGTCAAAAGATTTAAAATATCAGTCGTTTTTTTCTGAGGTGTAAAGATGAATCTTAATTTATTAGGATAACGTGTGCAGTAACATGCACCTTCTGGTACTATTGAAAAAAAAAACACAAAAAACCCCAAAACCTTCATGAAACATTTCGCAAAAACGCCCTCTCATCCTTTTGAAGGTCGGCGCCAAAAAAAACTGTTTTAACCCCGCCACATTTTTAATGTGCCTGTCGTAAGCCAGGAATCGTTATCAAAGCTTATGCTTTTATTTAGTCGATTTTATGTTAATGTCAAGAAGAGGTTCTATCATTTAGGATTGGTCTTGAATCATATGTAGCTTGTTTTCAAGCCAGGGGCCAATTGAAAAACAGCAAGCAGCCACCGCTGGTCACATTGAAGGCTGCTGGCTGTTTTGCATTGTGGATGTTTTAAATTTACGTTTATATTGTAGGTTGTGTCGCGCACACTTATTCCACATCTCATTTTCCTCTATCTTATAACCAATCAGAAACATGACACACCGATGGTTATTGACTGTTAAAAGTTGATTAGATTAGCCAAAAAAAAGGAATTGGCTAAAGGATGACTTTATATAAAACTGTAAATTAATATGACACTACTTAGTAATGAAAAAAAAACTAATTTCCCGCCTTCCAGAAGTTTAAGGTCAATGTATCATGTACATTTATAGCATGTTTTGTACATTACTAGAACAGACATGTTAGTTTAATGAATCATTTCCTTGTGACCTGAGTTCACATTATTTACTACAACTCGCGTTGTTGCTTATTTCGCCAAATCATTACTAGATTCAGAATTAGTGCGGATGATCTTGAAATTGAGAAGGGAAGATAAACAGGTGTTAAAGCAGAAAATAGAATTTGCAAATTATGTGAAACAGAAGTCAAGGATGAATTCCATTTTCTTTTAAAATTTCCATCAACAAAAAAAAGAGAAACCTATTCTTTGTCGCTCTTTTATTGTATCTAATATGTTGGTCTATGCATTATCATATATATTCCTAATCATCATAGTTATTTCTTAATTGTACTATTATATTGTTTTCATAATTCATGTAGTTTTGATCCGTTTAAAGTGGCCACCTTAATTGGTATCAATAATCATTGTTGTTGTCGCATGTGTATCAGGTGTGTTTGTGTTTTTGTGTGTGTGCTGTGTTTTGTTTTATGTTCTTGTTTGTATTTACTGGTTTTGTAAACTATCTCTCCTTTCATTTATAATTTAATCTACTCATAAACAAAATTAAAAATTGGTATCTGACCCAGATGAATTATGCTTATATAGTAGTCAAATTAAACACATTCGGTTTATCTTATATTTAATATCAATAAACTACTACGAATGTTAAAATACTTCATCTATGACGCCTGAAACTAATTTAATCCCATAACTAACACTAACAGTATAAAATATGATAGCAGCAACGTGTTTGTGTCGTAAAAAACATCTTTTTTATGAAAGACTTTTTGAACTTAGTGACCCATTTGTGATTTCAATCTAACACATGAGTATGTTGGTTTGTTATTTTTTTTTATTCCCCTTAGCACAATTGACACGCTGAACTGACCTTTAGCAATGCGACAGGGACGTTGCAGCAATGAGAAAACTGATTACCATTCCAGAGCACCTGAGCATTATTGTTACGACTTCGTTCGCGTTGTTGATGGTTTTTCGGTTGTTTATATATGTTTTTGTGATGTGTGTTTCTTAGGGCTGTTCTCGTTTGTGTTAAGAGTAACTGTACGTCGAGTCGTTCCCTATTGGATTTTTTAAAAAAACTAATATTTACGGAAAATGATAACGCACGAATGATACCATAACATAAATATGTTCTTTTACGGTTAAATCCGTGTTTATGAGTTGAGGAACTTCTAAAATTAAATGATAAATCGAATCCGAATTATATCGCTAAATTGTTAACTTGTCTTCTTAAATGTGAATTACAATTGCTAAACAAACAATAAGTATATCTAATTGAAAACGTAATAAAACGATCAATCAAACTCAACTTCAAAAGTATTTTTTGAATTATTCCTCGAAAAGTTTCAATTACTTATTCCGGCACCCTAAATCAACATCAAGAAGGAAAACCAAATAAAACTGAAACACCTAGTGTATAAAACCTTACATCGGAAATCAATTGGACATTGCAAAAAAGTATTGTTTCAATTATTTTCTCTAATATCTAAAAAAAATTCAATCGTAATTTCAAAAAATATGCACAAAATGTAATTATGCTGAATTTTAGGGATGGTTTAAAATGCCGCACAAATGCATCATGTATGCAATTTGATAAATAAACAGACATGATATCATTAAAGTTTTGTTTTAATTTAACAGTGACAGGATGTCTGGAATGATTGCTTTTCACCTCTTATACTACTCGGTAAAAATGAAGTGAAATGTTTAAACTTTTTTGAAGTATGTTTCCACTTACCCTTTTAGCAATTTCCCACACTTTTGTTTCTTTCAAATAATAATCTGCAAAAATATAAGTAGCTTTTATTTTTTGAAAAATTAGCGAATATATGAAGTTCTTGTCCACGTCCATATTTAGGAAAATGATGTAACCCGATTTACATTTGCCATCGGCATTTTAAAAGTTAAAACCTTAAAAAGTGTACGACTTAACGTACATGTACAGTAACTTGGAATTCTTACTTTTGGTATTTTGGCATTCAAATGAGAGTATCTCTCTGTTTCTTTGGTTAAACTATTTTTTTTACCAAATTTAGTTGATTGTATTATTAACGTACGGAATCACAAAATGACCAGCTTATTCTCGTGTACGACTCTATGTAGGTCAATGTAAATAATTATCAAGTTGAATTAGAATAATTAAAGCTCTATTTTCACTTTATTAATGATAACATTATTATCTTCACTCTATGTACCATTTCTTGTATATAAAGACAATTTTCCTTATATTCTCCCGATTTATTTGTTACTTTCGATATATCGTTAATAGGTTATAAAAAGTGACCTCGGGCAAATTAATTTGTGACTGTCATGCTCTTTGGTGAGTTATTTTATTACATTGAGTTTCTTATAAAATGCTACTTCGTTTTTTTTTGTGTGTTCTATCTTAATATTAGTACTCCAACTGAGGTTTCCAATAAAGGATGTGTTGATGTGTGAAACTTTCATTCCTCAAATTTATCGAAACAATCGGCCGTATTATCCCGATTTTTAACCAAATATTTTCATTTTAAGTTTTCAAGTTATTTGATATATGCAAGTTGATGCACAACAAAATTAATTTACATTTTGTTAGTGTTTTTATAATCTCCACGTACATGTAGTTAAAAAATACTATCCAATTGCTAGCATCAGTTGCACTAAATTGCGATTTTAAAATTGTATGTATGATTTATTGTTATATTTGAAAAAAAAATGTCTTGGCTGATTATTCTGCTTTCAGCATTAACACTACTGATAATTTTGCCAAGTCTTAACCACTGTATTTAGATATCTGTTTTGTGCAAAAACTATAACCAACTTGGTGGTCGAGTGGTCTTAGGCGCTGATTTTAATACAACACATGCTCACCAGCCGATCACCTCAAAAGTGGTGTTCAAACTCCGTTTGTATAGTAAAGAAAGACAGGAATTCTTCAACCTGTATAAGAATAAGTTTGTCGGTTACCTGCCCAAAGTCAGTAGCGTTCTCCAGGTACTCCGTTTTCCTCTATTTAAATTGATCGCTCAATTGGACTCGGGTCCGATGAAAAGCCGTTACGAACACACACACATAAAACATCGTACAAGCGTGCAAAAGTTATACTAGTAACAAAAATAACGAACTTTGAATTACAAAACACATAACAAAACAAAAACATACCGGTGAATTGTAGATTACGGTGGTTCTGGCTCGGAACAGGAATGTAAGCATATGTTTTATTTATCTTACTAAATGGTGTTTTTAATAATAAAATTGGTTTTTATCATGTGGAAAATTTTCAGGCGTTTTACGAGGTATATAGTCCAATATTGCTCTATCTAAATAATCATTTAAAATCCTTTGTCGTCTTGTTTATTAGAAATTCAAACATGTCTGTATTTAGACTTAGCTTTGAACACTAATTTGTATCATTTTCTTATGAAGTGTTATCTAGGGACTACCCATTTAATTTGAAAGGGAGTCTTGTTTTTCCCTAAAAGATATTATAAAAATAAATTAGATTTTTGGCAACGAAGGCTATTAAAAAAAAATTCTGAGGAAAGATTTCTGCAATATGAAAAAGGTTTATATTAAAAAAAAAGTATGTCGCAACGCCTTGAAGAATTTCTGACCAACACAAATAACCAAGTCCCCCTCAAGTTAAATGGTCTGTCCCAAACAAAGGAGTAAAGGGCGATAAGGCCTGTTTCTGGCTTAAAATGTTACCAATACTGTTGTCCGATACTGATAAAATATTTATAAATGTCCAAAATGAGAAACTAATATATTTTTCTTAATTCTTAAATGATTGTTTTGACACAAAATACTGATGAAACTGACCATAATTCAGAAAATCGCAAATTTACATCAATTTTAAGCATTTTTAAGATACATTTTGGGCTAGAAAAGTATCTCCACACAAAAGAAACAACAAAACATTTTTTACAGATTGTTAATACGGCTTATACCACCATTCTCTAAAAATATTAACTTATTTCTCATGTGCGGACGATGTTTTCTGGTCCAAACTGTACCTTGAAAACGACCAAAATGTCTCATATTTTGTCGTTTTTACTAAAAACACAGAATTATGACGTCCTTATGACGCTTTAATATTAAATTCTAAAAAAAATTGACGTGTTTTCCTTTTAGGCATATTTACACTATATGGTAACCAGAAATTGACACTTTTGCATAACCTTAATATTTTTATGCTTATTAAGGGTCTTATTGCACCTACTCATTTAAAAATAGTTCTAAGTATTGTATTTAAGTTGTTCTTTTAGAATAGAATAATACAAATTAATCCTTACATGCAAGTCATATCAAATAAACATCTGAAGTTTCTAATTTACATAAATTTGCTTGCAGTTCTATATTGGGTATCGGCTATACATTACATAGTTCATAGCTTTAACTGGAAATTTTGTTCTTGAATTTGTCATTTTTCTGTTTCAGTTTAAATAGTTGGTAAGTCAGATAATGCATTAGAGTGTTCAATTTGTTTGATATGTTTATTATTATTTTTAATTGAATATTGTTTAGTATTTTGATGTATATGTACATTTGTAACTGGTACTGGTATAATGCTTTATTTTGCTCCATTTACGAAAGTAGGAGAGCATATAGTGTTCGGGTCCGTTCGCCCGATGCCCGTCCGTTCGTTCGTCCGTCCTAAATGTTGCGAGATGGGGCATTATGTCTTTTCAACGTATTTAGTTTTAAAATACATCTTTAAGATGTCGATAGTATCAAGAACTGAATTGTAAAAGCGGTTTGTTGAGCAATATTGTTTTAATTTTGTTTGAGCCGTTAAGATTTGAATTAAGTAAAAATGATAAAAATGTTAACTATCTGGAACTTTGTTGTAATATTTTTTTCTAACATCCGTGGTGATAAGCACTGATGGTTGAGTTTTAATTCCTCAAGGTTAGTCCGCTTCGTCATCATCACCTTTGTGTTAAAGAACAGATCAAAGCTATAAAATTATATGGTTGTGATTTTTTAAATTGTCGAAACTCTAAGATTCTTTTTAACGTAGACATAATTTGATATTTCTCAAAACTAGGCAGTCTGATTAGATTACAGTCCCCAATGAGTCATGCTATTGTCGATGAAATGCGTCAGGGGGCTACATTTTAATCAGACTGAAAATTTGGTTTCCTGTTCAAATGTTATATCTATTGTTCTATGCTCTTCGTAATCATATACATGTAGTGTTTGACAATTTCGATATTTTTTGTTGGGGACCGCTGACGAGTTTTGAATAGACGGGAACGCGTGTATAAAATATTGCCTAAAACGTAAAAACGTGAAAAAAAATCACAAAATATTTTTTTGCATTCTTTACGTACATTTTACTTCACAATACTTTCTTATTAACCTCTTGTGCCATAATATTTATTTGCTTCACATATCAAAGTCATAATATGTTTAGGAAAAAAAACATCCTTTCAGATTAAATGTTTGGTCCCTTATTACAGCAATTATCACATATTAAATAAATTATTCTGGTATTTTAATTTTATTATTACTCTGTTATTCTTGAAGACATACAAGACATAATAGGAGAAAAATTATATTTTTCATATTTTCCAAAATTTGACAGTGACATGTCCTTTTTTATTACGTAAACCTGACCATCAAATAAAAACCAAAACATTTAACCTGACAGGAGGGGGTGATGTTCATATTGGATCTTCCCCGCTAATTAATCTGTCTTTCATTAAAATGCTGATTGTCCCTATCGATTCTATACTAAAGTACTAAAAACATGGATTTTATAGACCCTTTTACCAAAACACAAATCGATGGTGAAATTTTTGACCCCCAATCAACCTCTTATCTACAATAAAACAATGATTTATACGTACGAAATCATCTTTAATTTTCAAACTATACTTTTTAAAACGGAATCTTAAAGTTGTTTATAATCATGTAGTTGAAAATTATGTAATACCATTTCATTTTCTTGTATCATTTAAAGTACAAATACATTTGTACTTAAACGGATACAAAACTGTTCATCTGGTTTTGCTGTATGTGCATTTTTCAAGGAGTAACCTCTTATTCGCAGCATTTGAATCAAATCATCAAAACATTGGAATGTCAAAAACTAAAATTTTTGAACGAAAAGAACTCAAAACAAAAGTATTCGAACAGGGAGGCCATATTCTGCACCGCAGATATTTCATGAGCAGTACAAGGAAAGAAAGCTGGTGTTTTAAACATGTAAAACAACTTTTGCTTAATAGGAAATTCTGTGGAACCCGATAACATTATTTTAGAAATAATTGTCTTTTATTATCAAAGAAAATATTACTGATATATCATATTCTATTTGTAGCCCATTTTTTCAATAAACTAACAATAAGTGGGGAAGTTCCATTATGAACAAGAACATATTTTTTTCAACTAGTTTATTGTTTTTGTTTATACTTTCCTTATTCTGCACACAAAGGCCGCCATCATTTATACTTACCAAAGAGAAAAACAATAATCTAACAGGGAAAAATGAATCCTGTTGTTGAATGTAAAGCCCTTTGATAAATATACTCTCTCAAAAAAGAAACGCAACATGCAAAATTTTGAAATAACATCGCAAAGAAAAGTTGGGTTTTATATCATCAGTTGTTGCAATATCATTATGAAATTTTACTTGGCCATTGTAAAGGGACCATTTTTTCTTTAATTGCTAAACTTTTAATAAAATGTCATCAAATCGAGTGTGCATGCCAATCAGAATTATGTCATGCAGTTTGTGTGCAAGACAATACTCAAACTGCCATCCCCATATTTAAAAAGAACGTTCCACACAAGATTTCAATATCGGATTCTTATAACCCACACGTTTGTGCTTTCTTTCCGTGGTTTTCGATTGCGCAATTAGGCGTTGGCGCATGCGCAGATCCAAATTAATCAGTAGATGCACGATTTTTCATAAGATCAAAATTTCAGAAGGTCTTTAAAAAGCAAAAATTTCTTGTGTGTAACGTTTGTTATGTTATTGTTAAGGATTATCATGTACCTATTTAACTCTTGATGCACTACACTCCGCCCAATTTTTCAAAATCTCTGAACCGTCCTTCTCATACTGTTTGCCATTTGTTAGAATGTTTTGCAGAAATTTTCTTTGTAAAAATTGATATTTTAGTTCTCGTCAATGTTTTGGTGCTGATATCACTCTGAATGAATAATCAAAGGAGAATTCCCTTGTTCAAAACTCCTTCAACCAATATGTCGTGTCCGGGGGAAATTCACGCCTCATCTTGAGCCTGACGTTAACCACTTAAGACGGGATTATCGTTATGATAATGATGGTATCAAAGAAAGGAAGATTTTTGCATGGTTATGTAACCAAAAAAGTAACCGTTTCAAATATTGGTTACCAGAATTACTGGATGTTAGCCAAGACTATCAATTTCTATGATTTTTTTAAGTTGGATAAGCGAAAGCGCTAGCGCCGCCCGATGTTTTTAAAAACGTGGAGTATGGGAGCAAAGGCTTCAATATGTGTGAAAATGGGAGCCAGAAGATCGTATGCAGCGTTTTTTAGAAACCGAGAGAACAAAAATGAAGTCGTAATTTTATCATTTAGTTGGTTTTACTACAGTTGGCGCTGCGCCTTTGTTGGCTGGTAAATTTGAATTTTGTTTATATCACACGTAAGATTAATCATTTCTAAATGATTCTGCAAAATTTCACATTCGTACGACAATTTCTAGTTGAAATTCGATAGTTTTTATTTCAATGGTATTTCAAATATCTTTATATGTTGCGTTACTTTTTTGAGAGAGTTTACATGTAGATTCTTTGCTGTTGCTCAGTTACCATTGACGAATATAAGTTCTTTTGTTGTAATGTCTATTTTTTCCATTCTGTTGATATGAAGCTGCATGCTAATTGCCCAAAAGGTACATTTATCCATTTTTTAAGGATCATATCAAGCCAGATGACATTTATATGATTTCGTCAATTTATAATTTGGTGTATCATACATCTAACAAACAGTTATATTTTAGCTTATAATCTTAGCATTCCGCTGACAATTAATTGTTATTCCGTACCAATTAGATAAATAATTTACAAAATTTAATATATCCTTTAGATACCAGCTGTAATTGACATATGTATGGTCCGGTAGGCAATTTTACGTAAAATCTGACTGTCACATTGTTGAAAAAAATCAACTTATATTTAGGCAAGAGTGTTTTTGACTTAGAATGCGGGTCAATATCCTAAGCGGCCTTCACTTCCGGCATACAAATTTAGACCAAGGTCATTGTAACCAGAATTCTTTGTCAATATCCTAAGCAGCCATTGCTTCCGTCCTAACGAATGAAGATTTTTAAACGTGATCCCTGTTAACAGGTCATTACAAATGAATGAGCAACGAATTTCCTGTTAAAATAAATTATTCAACATTGTAATACTTCTTATAATATGATAATGATGCAACCTAAAATGGGACACAGCTTTAGAAAATGATAGTCAAAATACCGCGAATCAATAACAAATACCCCAACAAATTATAAAATTTAAATTATGTGTGCAAATTATAAATGTTTGTTACATTCCGAAAAAGGTCGAAATATTTTGGGACAACTTTCGACGGGCACAAATTACAAACTTTGGCTTTACGTAATCTGTGACGTCATTTCCCGGTTTGCGCCTCAGCAGACAGTTAACAAAAAAGTGACCAACTTTTTTTGCCAGGTTTTTGAAGATTTTCTCTATTCCAATATATTTAATTCGAAGTATTGGCTGGAGAAGATTAATATAAAAAACCTGGCAGAGAATGACGACAGGTTTCAAATTCAATGCAGGACACATGCACAGGTTAATTATTTCCATGGTCAACTCAGATACGACCATCTTTTTTTACTATTCAGTGATGTAAATCTTAATGTTTTATTATTAATGTCTTAAACATCGTCATAAATCGGTTGATTTACTAGTAAACAATCACTGATCACGATGGTTCACAACGCACCTGTTTACAATGACCATTCTCTTGAGCACTTGGCGTGATCATTTCATCTCTTCGACAACGAGAGTTTCTTTCAAAAAATATTTAGAGAGTTGAATTTTGACTTAACACCCGTATCCTCCTGTATGTTTAAAAAAAGCTAACTGTGGTTATTTAATCTGTCAATTTAAAAAAAAATAAAAAAAAGCATCGACTTTCTTGCCCCATATGCGTGCACATCCGGTAAGAAAAAAAAACAAAACCATTAACTTTTGGAAGTTTTTACATATGTGGGACTGCGTCCCATATTAAATATTAATCAAAAAGAAGTTTAAACTATAGATGTACAGAATAAAAATCAGATGTTGTTTTTTTATATTGACGTCAAAATTGCTAAAATATTTTTAATTAATAAAAGTACGAAATCATTGGAATCTACCGTTGTAATGTTCGTAGAACCAGAAGAAGCAAAGGGGCATCTATGGGGCATTCGATTGCCAAAAGTCCGAAAGTGCAACGAAAAACCGGTAAACAGCACGAAGAAACACAAAATCAACCGAACAAAAATCTACAACGCGAACTCAGGTACTTCGGAAGAGTAAGCGGTTCCTGTCTGCTACAGCACACCCGTCGTGCTGCTGATTTCCAATTCATTGTGTGTAATCCGGTAAAGGAAGACAAAACAAAATTCTACGACAAACCAACATCTGTATTCATTTGAGAGATAGCAATCCCATATTTGTCTACGAGTGCACAGTGTTTATTGTAAAATTCCTTGAGTGAAGACAGCAACTTTGGAGCAACATGACCATGTGTTATCAATATCTGTGTCAAACGTAACCCTTTGCCAAGGAAATCTATGTAATTCCCGAAAGCTATTGAGTAACGAATCAGCTGTGATACGAACATATGGCATAACATGCCAATTAAGAAGTAGAAAGATTGGGTTCATAGCTGCTATGACCTGTGGGAGCGCGGTGGTGGAGTGGTTAAGACACCTCTGCGGGTTCTAGCCCCCAATAAGGTTTCCAGGTACCTTCTGTTGGTGATAGGGTTTTACTGATTTTCCAGTTTGGAATATTGGGCTTTTCTCTCACACAACCCTGGCGACCATGCAAGGGCCAATATTACCCAAAAAGTCGTAAATCTTGCAGTTGGTCAAAAAGATTTTATAGCTTAATACGTTAATTGCTTGACTTCATACCTATCAACGATGTGTAATCATCGATCTTTCGGTGATAATTTTGGGATAGGTATTGAACCTTATGTTTTGACCACTAGTCACGTTGAAGAATGCGGGTTGTGTCTCATTGTGGATTTTTTTTTCAACTGCCATTTGATTATGTAAGCTGTGTCGCATGGACTTATTTCACATATCATTAACGTCCATTTATTTGTATTTGTTCTTGACTGCTCCATGTTTCCATCGCTTGTAGACTGTTGGTAAGAAGCTACATGTATTGCACAAAATGTTAGAGACCGATCTTTTAACTTGAAAGGGGGATTGTATTTTTTTTTAAATAATAGAAAATAACTTTTGATGCAAAAAATTATTATTTTGGCGGCAGGCAGTAAGTAAGTTCTTTAAATAAATTCTAAAAAAAAAGGATGCTAAAAATATTCTGTCGTGACGCCTTAAAACGTTTTTTTGACAAAAACAAAAAACCAAGGCCCCTTTCAAGTTAAATGGTCTGTTCCTTCGTAAAAAGCAAAAAGAAAACTTTCTTTTTATTCAATAGTCAAATATTATACTGAAAATTCTATTATGTATAAGCTTTTCGCAATGCTACGATATCTTCGTTGAAATTGTTATTCTGCACTTAGTAGATATTCCCAGTAATCTCCTACTCGCAGATTTATCTTCTCTTTCCAGAAGGTATTTAATACTATATTTACTGTGGAAAAATTTAATTTTATCTGCATTTGTTTTTAGTTGGCCAAAAATTTTCTTACAGTTAATTATAGTTATTTTCGAAAATGTATTCAACATGTTTTTTAACCTTACTAGGTCCAATAAGTCCATTAACTTATTTATAGAAAAATAAAAACTTATTTATTTCCATTCATTGCAATATAATATACCTACCGTAATGGAGGATAACTCTTGCAAATGGGAGATAATTCATTAATTACCAAAATAGGGAATATCCATGTCTCTTCTTTAAAATACTATAAATATCCCTTCTAGATACAAATAATTGATATAAATATGGCCATGCAGCTAACTTACTTGTTCTAGCTCTTGGCTTTCAAGATTCATCCTGTTATCACACAGGTTCAACCAAAACTCCTTTGTTTCTGAGGAAATAATTCGCTTGATGCTTTTGATTAATAATTGTATTAGAACATGATTATTTTGTTCTCACAAAGGCTTTCAGGGCGTTAATTATTTGTGTATTTGTCGTAGAAGAAACGAGTTGTTGTTCTGGTTTTTACTTATTGTTATTACGATAAAATACGATAATGGTCTTCATAAACTTTCGTATGGTATGACATACAATCCTTTTTAGCTCAACTGACCCGAAGGGTCATGTGAGCTATTGCCATCACTTGGCGTCCGTCGTCCGTCGTCCGTTAGTTTTTTTCAAACATCTTCTTCTCTGAAACTGCTCGGCCAAATGCAGCCAAACTTGATATGGTTGTTCCTTAGGGTATTGTGCAAAAAGTTTGCGTTGGGATTTTTGATACGTCAAAAGACATGGCCGATGTTACTAAAAACAGAACAGGGGGTCAAATATAGTGTTTTGCAAATAACTCAAAAACGGTCATAGATATCAAAATTCTGGCATTGGATTAAAGTGATCAGCACCTCAAGATCTAGCTGCCCAGAAATTTTCAAGACGATCCAACAACCAATGTAGGAGTTATTGCCCTTTTTCTGGATGTTTTCAAAATTTTACACTTTTATCTTTTAAAATTCTAAATTGAAAAAAATGCATGGTCTCTTTCCTTGTACTGGACATGTTCGATATCCTCGTTGATGATTTTGGATTCCGTGTTTGGACGTTTTTGATTTGAGTATTTTTCTTCTATACTTTTGGCTACTCCTTGAAATATTCATATAAAGCATAAAGCATAATGGAATGAATTAACTGTTTTTATATCACTTTGTAATTTGTAATTTGTCTTCGGATTATTTTGTTAAAATGCTTCCACGACATATTTACTTACGGTAAAGATTTTAATCCTTTAGATAAAATGTCTTTGACAGACTGTCTAAATAAAAAATTGCATCTGGCAAATAAGCAATTTTTTAGGTAGTTTGGTATTATCATAATTACATGTAACAATAAACTGGGATCCGGTGGTCTTTTGGGTAATTATCTAATCACATGCAGGACATAGCAAAATTCGTATATCTGTCATTTTTATATCCATGTAACGCCACTTACTCTGGTTCTCATAATAAGAGAATCGTTTCCGTCACTTTTTGAATAGAAAAAAAAATGAATAATTGCCATGATTATGGCATCAATATAAAAAGATGAATTTCTAAAATGTTTACATCAGAATTTATGTTTTACTTTCTGTATATATTTTTTGCCAACTTTCTTTGATTTTTTCATAATATAAAAATAACAAAAAGCTATTCTATTTAGTTTAAGGAATTCCTGGCTTATTCATTGGCTACACTTGTCAAACCTGTTGTCACCAGGAGAAGCCTAGTTTACTTTTGGGGATCAGGGTCGTGACGTGATACATCGCAATATAGGGAGATGCCACAAGTTGTGACATCAGATCAACATACAGGAACACAAAGCTAATCCACAGTCAGCAGCCAAGGCAGCTCAAGGTCCCAGATCTGATAAACAATACAATCAAACAAGAAATAACTTTTAACTTTATAGCAAACATGAAATACTGTTAACCAATCGCATAACCGATGAAATGATCACATGACTGTTACAAATTCTGTAGTTGCATTTAACAATTGGTTTTCGGCGACGTTTTATGCTTTAAAATGCAAACGCAAATTAAAGAATAATACATGTAGATTGATTCATTGTAAGAAGTATGATGTTTGACAAAAAAAAAAAAAAAAAAAAAACGCAAATTTAGACAATACTTGTTGAAAAACGTATGTACGCTGTTGTTGTCTTGCATTGTTTTTTGTTTGTTTTTTTTTTGTTATGTAACGTACCTATTTGAAGTTTCAAGGCATTAAACTTTAAAATCATATACTTTCATTCTTCATATACAAGGAAATATTCATATCATCTCTAAATCATATTTTTTTCTTTGCAGTCTTGTAGGATATTGGTCCAGCTAACCATGGCCTTGAATAAAACATTCAGGAACTGCACGCTACCCAAAGATCTCGACAAACAATTTGCTGCAGAGTCGCTACTTGTTACAGTGTCATTGGTCGCTTTTGTTTTGAACCTGTGCACAATAATTATTTTGAAAAAGTCGAAAAAGCTACGGAAGAGTCGCTTTATCTTTTTATCGATGAGTTTAAGCATCAATGATATGGTTTTGAGCCTCGCAGCGTGTTTAGTATACATTGTCTCGTTGCTTAGGAGACAATGTATTAGAATTGTTTACACATGCTTTTTCGCAGACATGATAATAGTTACTTCCCTTAGTACTTCCCGTCTGCATGTTCTTTTCATTTGCATAGAACGGCTATCAGTGGTAAGAAATATAAACAAGATAGTTACTCAGAACTTTTCGTCCATATATCGCCGATTCGTTTTCGTTGCATTTGCCTGTGTAACTTTATTTTCTATGCTTATTTTTGGTCTAAATGGAGATTTAAGTGTCCATTCCTGTGCCCTTCCTGATATATTTGGGGACAGCATAGCGATATTCAGACTTTCTACAGGCCTTTGCAATTTATTCTTATCATGCGTTACCGTCTTGGTCTATTCGTTTGCGGTTATCATTTTTAGAAACAAGATTCGACAAGTCCAGTCAGCTACATTTGACTTTTACAACGTTCCATCGACATCATGCTATGTATATCACTCAAATACAGACTCAAATGGCGTCCATAAGTGCGATACGCTTGAAAGAAACCAGGCAACAGCAGCGTCAATTGAAAATCGAGAAGGCAAACGGGAAAAACCAAGTTCACTCGGAAGCGGAAAAATCAAAACGCTCAGACGATCGATGAAGACGCTGATCATTATTATCATCCTGACGTCATCGTTTGGCCTCCCAAGTGTTTTGGTGAATATAGTCACATCACTGACGGATAATCGCATCGGCGATTCTGTTGTTCAGTTTACAAATTTGATAAACTTTCTCAATCCAATTGTCAACCCCTTAGTGTATGTTTTGAGATTCAGAGAATTTCGACAAAAGCTTAAATGTTGTTGCTGCAACTAAAATGAACATTTTCCATACATATATCATGTCTCATTTGTTGATATACTTTTTATATTGTTACGTCGATGTATGATTGTTGTTTATGATGTGTTGTAGATTTTTGATAAATACAAAACACAAACGATATTTTTATGATGATGATGATGATGATGATGATGATGGTGGTGGTGGTGGATGAAAATGCTTCGTTGAGAGGTTGAAAAAATAAGAAAAATGAGATTTTGTACGTAAATGAGACCGAGCAAATGCAGTTCAGAAGAAAAACACGAGTTTATCTACATTGATGACGATTCACAATATTGATGACGATGATGGTTGTCATAACTATATATATGGACAATTCCTGACATGAGCGTATCTTAAAGACATTTTGAGATTGTTGTTATATTGTTTTTGAGTTACTTCTTGTATTAAAAAAATGTTAATACTTTGTCAATTATATTCTCTAATTATATTGTCATTCAGCCCCCTGTCGTCTTTGAAAACATTAAATATTAAAAATTGTTACATCAGTTTATATATCTACTATCATTTAAAATATGCCAATGAAAATATCTGAAGGTTGAAAAAGGGGAATAATCAATTTTCGTACAATTGTTAACAGTCAACAAAACATATTCCTTATAAAAACTGTTTTGATACACATCTGTTATAAAAACATTGTTTATTCAAAAAAATGATCCCCCGATTTATCATAGGTATATAAGTAGATACATTTTTGTACATACCAACCACAGATTTTACATCAAGCCATTATTTATACAATAGTTTATCAGTGTAGATCAAAAAATGTAAAAACTCTATGTTCTCTCAGCCCCAGGCAAAGATTTATCTTAGTCATAATTAGTAAAGAATAGAAGATAATGAGATGTGGAATAAATGTACGCGACAAAACCTACAAAATAAACGACAATTTAAAAAATCCAAAATGGAAAACAGCCAGCAGCCTTCTATATGACCAGTGGTCGCTACTCGCTGTTTTTTCTATTTGCCAAGGATTGAAAATAAACTACATTTAATTCTAGTCCAATCCTAAAAAGCAATGAAGTACCATCTTTTTGACAAAAAACAATTAACATATAAATTCGATAAAATACAAACATAAGCTTTGATAAAGATTACTGACTTAGGAATTATTTGGGTGAATTGTTCTCTGCTCTTCATATTCGTTTTGTGTTTGGTTATTTCGTCCTTCTAGCACCCATGAAGATTAGCGCTGCTGGTGGGATTTTACAATGTAATTCCCCACTTTTGTGTTGAAGAACGCATCAAAGCTATAAATTATCCTTATACATTTCAAAATTGCCAAAACCATTAAGTTCTGCCTCTCCCAGACATAGGTTAATCTCAGTTACAGTTTGGTTTCCTGTGCGGGTAGTTTTAGTTTAATTGTTATATTCTCTTCATAATCTTGATACATGTATAGTGTTTGGTTTTTCAATATTTGGAAAGAGCGCCTCTTATGAGTCTTGAATAGACAAAATGCACGTAGGGCAAAGTTATATTTCTTGTCTGGGACTTTGATGTAATTCTCCTTTCATTAGTGCATAAATGTAAAAATCCAAATAACAAAGGAGTGATGACCAAACTCAGAAGTGGAAGCAAAGAAAAGAGAATAAAGGCAAAAAAGGCAAACGACATTCGTGAGATATTGAAGATTGAAAATTGAACATTTTTGGCTTTGAGGACTTTTGGTTTTTGACCTTCCAATGTTTTGATTCAAATGCTGCTGATGAGAGGTTACTCGTTGAAATATCGATAAACAGCATAACCAAATTAACCGTTTTTATACCCGTTTTGGTATTTGTATATTGAAAATCGCAATGTCTTTATTTTGTTTAGCAATTGAATTGAAATATTGATATATAGCATAACCAAATTAACCGTTTTTATACCCGGTTCGGTATTTGTATATTGAAAATCGCAATGGTCTTTATTTTGTTTAGCCATTGAATTGAAATATCGATATACAGCATTACCAAATTAACCGTTTTTATACCCGTTTAGGTATTTGTATATTGAAAATCGCAATGGTCTTTATTTTGTTTAGCCATTGAATTGAAATTTCGATATACAGCATAACCAAATTAACCATTTTTATACCCGTTTTGGTATTTGTATATTGAAAATCGCAATGGTCTTTATTTGTTTAGCCATTGAATTGAAATATCGATATACAGCATAACCAAATTAACCGTTTTTATACCCGTTTTGGTATTTGTATATTGAAAATCGCAATGGTCTTTATTTTGTTTAGCCATTGAATTGAAATATCGATATACAGCATAACCAAATTAACCGTTTTTATACCCGTTTTGGTATTTGTATATTGAAAATCGCAATGGTTTTTATTTTGTTTAGCCATTGAATTGAGATATCGATATACAGCATAACCAAATTAACCGTTTTTATACCTGTTTTGGTATTTGTACATTGAAAGTCGCAATGGTCGTTATTTTGTTTAGCCATTGGAACCAAAGCTTCCTCTCCCGTATCAATTAGGTAATGGTGGCAACAATAAAAGGAACTCGGTTGGGAGGGATATTGAGCTGACCGTTATATTACATTAGGACAAACACTGTTTGTATTAACATATGTAATACTTATGTCAAAAGAGAAGCTCCAATGATCCTTTCAAGTTTTTTTAATATGTAAACAACAGCTTTATAATCATGGTGATTGAACGGTTAGGTAAATGTTCCCATCTTTGTATATTGTAAGCCACAATTTCAATTGAAAAAAAACATATATCGAGTAAAAACCAATAATAAAATCTTCAATTTTAATGTGTGTATTTCCCCCTAGTTTTTTTCTTGTTGATCAATTCAGTTCAGTAATTTTCTTTCCTTTCCTTTAACTAATAAGTGGTGATTTCTCATGAATGTTTGCTAATGATATTAAGAAATAATATATGGCGTACTGTTTACAAATGTGCACCGTAAATTTATTAAAGGTGCAATTAAATCCTGATGCATCTCACCACAAGAGTACTTTTAGCTAACTTAGGACAATTGGCATGTATTATTTATTTTCTAAATTCGATGCGCCTGTCTAAAAGCATTTTGTTCGTTCGTCTGTCAGTTGTTCGTTACAAATATTGTCAGCTCATTTCATCTAAAACTATTGAAAGGAATTCAACGAACCTTGGTATGTACATAAGGGTTGTGCATATTTACAAGAAATCTAATCCTCAATTTATTGTAGGCGATATGGCCATTTGAACTTAAAAACTTGCTGAAAATACTCTCCTGTATCATCATTTCAGTGAATTCCTACACAGTGTATGGAATTTTACGAAACTTGCTATAAATATATAGGTACACCATTAGGGGCCGACCATTGAACTTGAGGGGGGGCTTGGTTTTTTTCCTAAAACAATAATCTGAAAATTATTTTCGATGGAAAAAATATTTTGGAAGCTGAGGGTAAGAATAAAATTATTCTGAAGAAGGATTTCTGCTATAAAAATAATGCTGATAATGAAAAAAAAATATTCTGTCGCGACGCCTTCGAAAAATAAATATTTTGTCCGCCGCGGCACAGCCCGGAAAAAAAATCTGATCAAAACAAAAAACCAAGCCCCCCCCTTCAAGTTAAATGGACCGTCCCTTATGTTGTTGTGCATTTTCCCAGCAAATTTTTATTGCGAAAATTGGCTGTTTGAACTTATAAATTTGCTGAATTCCTTACTTTTCATTTTGTCAGCGTAACTCCTCGGGAGACCATTGCATAATCCGTATAAAATTATATGTCTAGTAAATGTACTATTATAGTATATATACCAATTAATGCATTGAATTTGGGAAATGTTTGTTGCTATTTTAAGAGTCAAAGAGGTAAGAATGTAACATGTAAAAATGACATGAACTATAACAGCTCAAAGAAATAGAAAACATAAATATATACACAAACAACTGAATCGCAATGGCAATGCGAACACATCTAACGAGAGTGAACACAGGTGCTCAGCAAGAAAACATGAAAGCAGTTTTTTTGCTTTCTATAGCACATCTGTCGTGTTGCTAATGTTCAATTCAGGGTGACAAATATGATAAAGGAGGACAAAACGAAACCCAACATGACATACCAATACATGTTCTCATCTTAGATATATAAATGTATATCCCATATTTGTCTATGAGTGCAGGATGTCGTCCGTAAAACTTCTAAAGTGGAGATAAAACGCTGAAAGTTACATAACCTTGTGTTAGCAGTGACACTCTACCAATGAAATCAATGTAGGTGTAAGTTCCACAAGATTTGGAATAATGAATCAAATGTGATCTCTATAAGCTGGATCGAACAGAATGTTGCTACATGAGAAAGGATATTCGGCTATTTATAAGTTGAAGTAAGTCATCATGTTTGTCCTAGAGCTTTGTTGAAATTCTTGTTTTCAGATTCTGTTTTGGTGTAGATCTAGATATGAAGAATACTTCCTACAATTAATTGTGTCCCTCATTTCAAGTCCATAGGGATATTTAAGATGAAGAAGATCCAAATGAAGTTATTAATTTGTGAATTGTTCAGTAAATTTAAAGGACATCATTAATATAATAGAAAGTGGTGTTAGAAGAGAGAGCTAGTCTACAATCTGGTCTAAATCAATATTGTATCCACTTATACTTACCTTATACTTACCTAAACAAATTAAACAAACTAAAATCACCCCAAAAACAATGTACTACTGGTAACAATAAATGCTTCCCCCCCCCCAAAAAAAAAGAGTAAAAATATGAAATATGAAGTTCACTTGCACGCTATACAATAAAAATATTCTCTGAAATTTAGATGACTCATTGAAGACAAAATGAACCAACACTTATCTAAGCCCGAGGCCTTATTAGCTATACCAAGGTCAATGTACAAGGAATTATACTGTGAGCGAGCTCACAAAAGTACAAATGTGTATTCCCGCTTCATATTGAACATTTACTGTATATTGAAATATTCCGTTGCATATGATCAAATAGTAACAGGAATTCTTAATCTTTTTATTTCGAGATCCATATACTATTGATACTAGTAATGTTCTTCTTTCTTAACGTAAAGTTTCATCAAATTTTAACAATGTTAGCAGTTAAGAAAGTGTTTACAAAATTTGTTGACGCACAAACGATTGGACGGACGGACCGGTTGATAGTCCTATATACCACTCAAACCTTAGTATGTGGGGTAAAATGACAATGCAAAAACGTAGACTGATTTACTTAATGTTTATTGACAACTGGTCAAGTTTTTTATTATAAAAAGTGAATATTATAATATGGTTTTCAGAAAGCCAATTTCTCGATCAGTTTGTTGATTGAAAAAACCTATCAATAGTTATTTTGTTAAGCGTTAAGTAGACATAAATTCAGAAGAGCAAAGCAAGGCAACAAACTGAAAGCATTACGTAAACTGTAGGTTTTACTGTATGTGCATGGGTTTAACAACTTTTTAACAAACCTAGTCCATACAAACGGTCAATTTTAATGGTAAAAGAAACAGCAAAAATCACGGGAAAAACCGCTCTTGGGTAGGTCAGAAATTAAACCTAATTACATTCAGGACGTACATCTTTTGTACCTCCCGTTTAGGTCAATAACAAAGCGCGAAGAGCGGCGTTCGATTCGAAAGCTGCATGACTTCGAATTTACTAGTAATCAAAAATGAAATATTAATATCTAAATCAGCGCTTCAGAGTACTTGGCCAAAAACATTGAATGTAATATGTGGCTACAATATAGTGTTTTGATAAGAAGAATTGACAAGATTTTTTGATAATGCACAAACATGTACCTATTGCAAGCGCACTAATTTTGCGATCGCTTTATGAAACGGCCAGTCGTTTTTAGCGTTCTGTAAAAAAAATTCATGTATAGTTAATAGAACGAAGCTACACATGAAGGTTAGCAAAAGAAGAAAAATACAAAGAAAGTATGTTGATGGTGATAAAAACGTAAAATTGAAGTAAGCTGGAGTCCAATAACATAGCTTAATTGTACTATTATCAATTATAACCACCTCTTCCATTTTCCCCTGGACTTCAAAATTTACTGATCTTTTGTTTCAAATGTCAATGTTTATTTTGATCGCCTTCATAACTTTTATAGTGTTGCTAGGACACGAATAACGAATCAATAATAAGTCACCATAAGCATTTGAACAGTAGAAGAATTTAAGCGTCAACCGGGTTTCGTAATTCAAGCAAAAAAAGTTGTTCCAACCAAGGACTTCAAAACAAATAATTACTTAGTATTCTGTTTATTCTGGATCTTGAGTCCCCAAGCAGTCAGACTTCAATATTAAACAGAGTCGATGTAAATAAAAACCATAATATATATATGGTAGTGTCAATTTACAATTGATTTTTAAGAATTTCAAATTGTAGCTGTGCACAAGCTTGACTAAGCAGTCAGAGAGAGTGATGTTTAAAAACTGTTTTTATTGGTTTTTATGTCATTCCAAGAGGTAGCCGAATGGGACTTAAGCTTTGAACTCCGCCCGTCTGTCCAACAGAATTTAGTTTTTCATATTTTCTCTCTTAACGTAAGGACTTTTTTGTCTACCACGATATAACAACAGACCAAGTTACATGTTAAATGCATTGTTTCTGTACTGAGGTTTTAACTCTTATATGCATAGGAAGTCTTGAGGCTCGATTATCTCCCCCATAGGTGTAACTTTCTAAATAACCATCGACTGTTATGATTAGAATATTAATCAATGAATGATTTATGGTCAACATACTAAAATGCAAATATGACTACAGCTACGAAAAAAGGCAAAAATTTAGCGAAATAAAAGCAACGTATACAGAGTATCTAAAAGTCCCGCTATCGGTACTTCATCGATACTTATCTATACTACTAAAATAACGAAGCGTTTTTTGTTAGCCGGGTTGCAGCATAAACAACAAATGCTACGACAAAGCTTCATATATCAAAAATAGGGGATGGTTGTGCCCTTTCAAAATTTAATTAGAACATATGCAATTATGTCTGCAGTTTGCTAATTAACCTAATTAATTGATCCGGATTTGCTATAGCCGTCATCGTTCCGGAATTACACCATTAACAGTCATTCTAAAAAGCGATAGGAAGCTCCCAACCGGGTATTTTGCGCCCGAGACTAAAATTTTTTTTTTCGTTATCTGAAAATGAAAAAAAAGGTTATAAATTGTTACAGGGTTATTTATTCAATCTTTATATCAACCTTAAAAATACTAACAAATAGTACGTGTAGAGGTGAAATAGGAAAGAAAACATCGATTTTCTCAACGCCATGACATTGGATTTATTTCAATCTATATATCAACCTAAAAAATACTAACAAATACATTTGTAGTAGTATGTGTAGAGGTAAAACAGGAAAGAAAACATCAATTTTCTTAACGCCATGACATTGGATTTATTTTGTTCATCACGTAATAAATTAATTTAGGTAGAATGCAGTGATATGCTCGACCGAGAAATTGGGAATATTTCGCGTAGCACATTTTAAAAGGTCTGCGGTTAGAAATGTAAATTTGTACGGTCTAATTTATCTTCAGTGTCGGTTCGATGTTTTGGTCCCCCGGCCTTTTTTACAACGTTTAAAATTAGTTCCCAAGTTTTCAGACAATTACAAAAAAAAAACACAAAACGTTTCCATTAATTATGCTAAATATTTTTTTTTTTTAAAATTATATAATTGATTATATTGGTAAGTTTACTATAAAAAATGTATGCAAAAATGTTTTACCGTCTAAATTGTAAATTGATAAAAAACAAAACAATTTAAAATTTATCATGTTGTAGTTTTTTTTCTACCCGTAAAATTAGGCTCAGTGATGTCAATAAATTGAAAAAAATGGGTAGCGATTGATTGAAGCTAAATTGTAAATTAATAAAAAAAAAAAAAACAATTTAAAATTTATCATGTTGTAGTTTTTTTTTTTTCTACGTGTAAAATTAGGCTCAGTGATGTCAATAAATTGAAAAAATTGGGTAGCGATTGATTGAAGCATGGATGTAATATAATCTTACTTCCATGATTGAAGCTTATCCTGGGCATTTGTTTAATTTACAGGTGGGGTAACAAACAATAAAAGATAATAAACCAAAAACTTATTTAGAGTTAAATAAAACCGTAGAAAATTTAATTTCCGATTTGTACAACCATGTAAGGTCATGTAAATGCAAGATTTTTATTGTGTGGTCTATTTCTTAAAACAACGCAACGATTGACTTTTCCGCGAATTTGCTGGTTTCTTCTAGTTGATATAAATTAAACGCCATATTTTTGTTTTAACTGTATTGATTACATAACACTTTACAAAATTATATTCCACGGCATTGTAAAAATTTGCCAGCAATATGAAAGCAATGCTTTCAGCCTGATTTGTGTCTGTCAAAATGGGTGCATTCAAAATGGCGCATGTTATACCCTGTTTGGACACTTTTTGTGCGGTATAACAAAGTAAAATTGAAAGTGAAGATGTTAAACTCTATCAAACCACCGAAAATCTGGTGTTCCCAGGGGAAGACATTCATATCGAAAAATAGAGGTCTTTTTCTATTTGGCTGATAGACGAAGTGATATCCTTTCTTCTTCCAATCTACATGTTCTCTTCGTTTACATTACTGTATAAAGAACAACTATCACAGTGGTAAGAAATATAAGGAAAATTGGTACTCAGTTCTCATTTCTTCGTTGCTTTTGTGTGATACTGTGTATTATGTCTGGAATGGAGATAATAGCGTTCTTTCTTGTGCCCTTTCTCATGTTTTTAGACTTTTCTTCAGAATTTTGCAATTTGTTCTAATCATGCGTACATGTAACACTTCGTGTTTTCGTATGCTGTTGTCATTTTAAGAGACAAGATTCGACATATGTTGTCATATTGTTGTTGAATTATTTTTTTTATTTACAAAATATTATTATATATACATGTTTAAATTTGATCATTTCATTCTCTTTATACATGAAAGAAATAGATTGTCTTTCAGTCTCGTACCATTACAATCATATCTTGCTTCAAACCTTTATGTTAAGAGCAACACCACCCCAACAAAAACTGACAATGTTTAACTACAGCTGAAATAATATGAAAATCTGAAAGTAGGAAAAGGGAAACAATCAAATGATTTCTTTATGTGTACATATATTGTTTTTGACATAAATCTGTTATAATTATAAAAACATTGAACGTACGTTCAATAAATACAGTACGTTGTTTTGATTTATCATTGATATATTAAGTAGATACGTACCAACCACAATCATGTCGTTAATAATAAAACAATTTCGAAGTACAATTTCATAACACTGCTTCACCTACATAATTAAAAATCTACCATTTAGATATCATATCAGATTTCCAATAACAAAAGACAGTAGAAATTAGATCGCAATTCTTTCAACTTGGTTAAGCCATTTAAGAAATGTCGTGTTAAACCAGGCTTTATGATAACAAATCCTTTTCTCCGTGGAGTTTTTTATTCTGTTAAATACATGAAGCGGACACCTCACCTTACATTGATTATTTAATTATAGTAATAATGTGGTAACCCCTAAAAAGATTCCTAAAAAATGAAAAAAAGTCAGCCGCGGCGATTAAGGGAAATAGCATATCGGACAATTTGAGTGACTTACAAAAAGCCAAATTTGTGAACAGATCTAACGCCATTGCTTTTTGCCCATCGACTGAAACGCACATGTGTATTTACATGTATATAGCACAAAAAGGGATATGAAAACAGATATATCAGATAAAACTAATCATAAGTATGCATCTGCCGTGTATATGAGTGGATGGTGGAGGTTATAAAATAAAGCATGGCAAGGACTATGGACAATGACAAAGCAAAACGTAGATGCATAATGTTGAATAGTAACAATGTCAATTTGGTCAAGTGTTAATGTTTAATTGTTATTTATGGTTGTCAGTATGGCCATTTTGTTGGTACATAGGGACTGACCAATAGTTGTCAGAAAGGACCTTTTGTTCGTAAATCGAAAACTACCAAATGAATGTTTGTCAGTAAGGACCTGTTGACCAGTAAACAATTGTATACTACAGCACTGTCCAAGGAGGCGGTACTTGACAATCATAAATAGGTCTTTTTATCTATTGGCCTTTCTGTTGGGGTTAAAAACTTTCAGTCATTAAAATGAATGTCATGAATGTGCAAAAAATAACAAGAGCGAAAAATAATACGTAATTAGAGTATATGAGTTTCAGTGCAGACCGGCTTTCATGGTTGTCTGTTATTAAGGCTTTACTAACAGCTAATTCTGGTCTTTATTTTCAAGCAAAATTAGTATCACAATGATAATAAGTTGTTCCAACGAAGGACGACACAAAAAAAATATTAATATATTGTTTATTCTGTATCTTAAATCCACCTTGCAGCAAGACGACATTTACAAAATCGATGTAAATGAAAACGATAATATATACAATTATCGCCCTAGTCTCCCAAAGCCGACCAGAACCTCAATGCGGTGGGAGACGGTTTCTGTCTCCGGTTTCCTGTCTCCGGTTGAACTGTAACTTATGTAGCCTAGTCTCTGGTGGTGGCGTGTCATGACCGGAACGACTCATGGCATATATCGATACCCAAGATAACAGTCACTGCAGCAGAGGCTTCTAGCCTGTAGTAAGGGATCGACCATTTTTAATTATAAAACTCAAAATATTTTGTAGAGTAGAGTAACGAAACGTAAACATACTGCTCTGGGAGACCAGGATAATATTGATTTTTTTCGTCCGGATATGCATCTCAAACTCAGTTACAGGTGCGGTGTGAATATTAATAAAAATGCTCCTAAAATATGTTTTGTGTTTTAAAACATGGAAGACATTTTAAAATATAAGTAGGGTTAGTATTTCCTGGCAACTTAATTTATTTGCGCTTTTCATTTATTTTTGTACATTGCACATCAAGTAAATATTTTCAACGTCATCAGTTATTCAAAATTTGGAGCGAAACGTCACGCGCTCATATGTGCCATTTTCACAATCAACCATAATGAATTCGCGGCATTGCTAAAATCAAATTTGAAATATTTGAAAGAAGTTTTAACAATTATCAAGTTCAAACATTTCTTCCCCTTTTTTTCCTATCAAATGAGGCAAATTGAATAATTATGCTGTACTCGCATCTAGGCAATGCCTTATTCATATTTGTCGTCATTATAGGCAACCAGCCTCTGTAGCGACTATGTGCAATCAGTCGCCCAGCTTATAACACCGGAATTGCATTGTTGAAAATTATAATGGTTAAACTATTTTGATCCCTTGGGGACCTGATTTGGTTTAATAAAAGTTATCTTATGTTATCACATCTCTGCACCGTCAGAGTTGGCTGCTCCGAGTACGGTTGAAACGGAGAAAAAAATACGTCTTCCATCGCGTGGAAGTTCTGGTGGGAAGTCGGAAAAGCTTTTATAAAGCATTATGACAAAGCCAAATTAGATTCTATCAGAGCAATTAACCACAATTTACTATTTGAAATATGTATGCGTTATCAATATCTTATACACCTTGATTTTCTTAATAGAGCGTCATACCAAAATGGCTAGGTTTATGTTGCTCCTCAATTGTTCTCATCAGACATCTTTTTGATGCTGTCTGTTCCTTGTTTAAGAAGGGGGTCTATCTGTGACTATTTCAGGACTGGATTTGAATAATATGCATTAATTTAGACCATGGGCCAATTTCAGATCCGCGAGCAGCGCCTACTGGCCTCGTTGAAGGTGGCTGTACCAATATGGGACTAAAATCTCTCTGAGAAGTTCAGATGTTGTCTCGTCATGGGATATGTTATTGACATCCGATACCGGCTTTGTCAAGGAATTGACTGTTAGCAGAGCAAAAATTGTTTGTTGCAATAAGCCAAACTTGTGCACCCATCCAAAGCATTTGAGTCCCATTTCGTAACGACTTGCGTTTGCATTGTTGATGGCTACATTCAGTTGTTTTGTGCACAAGTTTATGTTGTATGTTTCTTAGTGTTATTCCCATTCTCATAATAATGTCTTAGTCAATTCGGACTCTTGGCATGCAGATGTATCATTTGTAACTCTAAGCTTCTGTTAATAAATTGTAGAAAAAATCACCTTTCTCCGTAAAAAAACAAAAGTACGTGTACTTCTGTAACATTTTATTTGAAAATCATATTAACATAGTCATGACATATATAAAAAAAATAGATATATATCAATAGATTATGACCTAGAGAAGCAGCACCAATGCGGTATCCGAATGTCCAAATTGCAACAGGTACCCAAATTGCAACACTCTTCATAAATTGCTGTAAAATAATAGGATTGTTTAGTAAGACCAGTTTTTATTTCATATTATTAATATTTGATTATTTTTCTTTGGTACTCAACGAAAATATGAATTAAAAAGTCATTTCTGATAGAATTAATACAATTGTATTGATAGTTGTATACCTTATACAATATGGCTCCACATTGAAAATTGTCGTGCAACAGACAAGACTTTTGGTTGACGTTGAAAATCTTTACAATTTTTGTATATTTTTCATTTCGCTAATTATCATTTGTTGCCAAGTTATTCAGACGAATATTCCAAGATCTCAACCCGGAACTAAAATCACGTCCGCACTAATATGACGGAATGGAGACTTAAATGTAGACTTCAAATTAACTTTGTATTCAGGTCAGTTGTGTTTGTATTTAGTGTTATTAAATATTTAAAAGATGTTAATGCATGCTTCATTTACAATGGACTTTGCATGCCTATACCGTTTTTTTTTTGCTGCAAACAAGAAAATACACAATTATACAGCCTTTTTAGGGAAATACTGTGCAATTGACTAAAAATCAGACCAGGTGTCATAAAATGCCTTTAAAAATTTTTGAAATACCTTTTCTTGATTGGATTTTTTAATAAAAATAAATTAAAGAAATTACTTGCAATAATGAAGCAGGATTTTTGTGAGAAATCTAAAGGATGTGAAACAATTAGGGTCATTCCCAAGTGTCTTTCAATCTGTTTTATGACATTTGTGTATCAAATATTAAAATTCTTTCTAAAGCAGTAAATACGGTAAACTTTATTCTTAAACATAGCCGACCAAAATTTAAAGCAATAATGTCCAGGTAAAGATACAAGACATAAACCGTCAAAGTTGAAATACGAGATGAAACAAGCGGAATCACACTAAAAGACTTTGTATCCTTGAAACACGTCTGTTTGGATCATGTACTTTCGTCAATTAAGGAAATTTAGAAAAGTTTGTTACGGTTGCAAAGCAAAAAACTCACGCGCTAAACGGAAATACGACATTTTTTTTACATAGACCTTGACGAATCGATAAACAAGACTATATTTGTATTATTGTTGTATCATAACATGACTAGACTCGTTAATAATCATAAAAGAACAAAAACAGTACTTGACATCGAAAAACAAATTATGTACATGTACTTGAAAAAAAACCCATATATTTCAAATATCTAGGTCAAGATTTTCGAAGAACTTTTTTTCATAGCCAATGGATTTCATGAAATATTTCATAATGACATCTAATTTTACATGATGGTAAAATTTATTTATAACTGATCCACACAAACACACAAAAAGTTGAAAACAAGTACAGCATTGTGATATTAACTTAAATACAGTTTGTTTTCTAGGAAATGTTTTGAAAACGTTTTAATTTGTACTTATAAATACCGTAAAACGTATCTAAACCGATCACCAAATGAACCAAATTGCTGTTAATTAACCCTCCTTGCTTGCTGCTAATACCATACAGTGCATATAATGAGACAATAATTCCATATGGAATACGCTAATACATGTTAATTACAACATTTTAACTTACTAACATTTATGATACATCGTCAATACATCATTATCACGTACTATATTTTTTCAGAGTTTTACGTGTTTAATTGCACGTTTTCAGTTCGTAATTTTGTGACAGCCTCTGTTCTTTTTCAAGAAATGTCAATCATTTTTTTACAAAGTTTTTTCCGTGTTCCTCATATCCTGTTCATGGTTCTATCTATAACCCTATCAAAAATATTCTAAATCAATCAGAAATCAGCCAATACAATGAACCAATTAAAGTTGGTAATATGACTTTGACATATATCAAAGTATGACATTCATATCCGACATTTTGTACTCGTAGTCGTCCCGATAACGACCTTGGACTATCAATCAAGATTGTTCCTTCCTTAATCACAGATTGCTTAGTAGTTCCTTAAAAGCAAAAATTTACTCTTATCGCAGCCGATTATTTCTATTTATAAACCTTAGAATTAGTAATACTACTTTATACGATCTTTCACGATTTTTTCTCCCAAAATTTGTCATTATTTTTTTCAGTTTGTATATAAATTCGTTTAATCTTTAAAAACCTCAAAATAATTTAAGATTGCATAGTAGCTTTTTCATGAACGGTAAATATAAGCTTATATTGTCCAAGACAAGTGTACTAAAACCAGTTTTTATAAATTTTTTAATGACTTTTTTATATTTAAAGGCATTAGCTTTTTGTTTCATAAGTGCGTAAGACTTCAGTTAAAGCTTTCATTTACCCTTCGTTTTCTATTTTGTTTAAGTTGTTAATTAAAACATTGTTCTTTTGTTTGACAACGATGAAAGCTTCCTTTATTTTTCTTAAAATTTATGCTTTGATATTGTAGCCATGGTGATCTTCAAACTGTTATCGGTCTACAGTGTTACCCTCTCCACCATAGTATTAGGCCAGTTTGACGACAGCAATGAGGGCGGATTTTTCCAAAGACGACAGTCATCTCTATTTCACAGAAGAGACAACGACGATAACGATGATTTTAGAGGAAGATTATTCAGACGTCAACAAAACTTTTTCCGACGTTCAAATGATGATGATGATACAAGAGAGCGTTTGATGAGACAACAGAACTTTTTTCGTCGACCCAACGATAACAACAGCGACGAAAATAATCGATTTAATGGACGAAATTTTAGACAAACTGGTATTCAAAGGAGATTCATTGACAGCGATGAAGTTCGACGACGGAGGTTTAGGATATCAAATAATGACAATAGTGAGGAAAGAAGGCCAATAAATAGACGAAATATTTTTCAGAGAAGCTTTCTCGACAGCGACGAAGTCAGACGGCGGTCTAGATTGGCTAGACAAATTCTACTTCTCAGACAGTTACGAAATTTCAGAAATCAGAGGACAGTAAATTTTAGAACTACGGGATAAGTGATCCTACAGAAATCAGCTTTTGGGGAAATTATTATTCTTTTTGTATTTTTGTCAAAATAAAGTTAACCATAGTAAAAGATTTCTCTTTTTTATTTATATACAGTTCAAGTCATAACACAATACTTTTTAATGAAATACATGACAGAACTAGAGTTTTTATGAGAAATTCAATAAACTTTCTTCATGAAAATACAAGCCGAATTTACTTTATATGCAATGAACTCTGAATCACATGAAATGTTACGCGGGCTTTCTACAATAATATTGTTCTAGCTTACCTTAGTATAGTTACCCCAATATTTTGAAACAGACAATAATTACCCCAAGATTCATACTCGTATGTATTTATAAAAGAGCAAAACGACGTTGAAAAGTTTTATAATTTGCAATTCAACCTATACTTAATACGGAGTCAAACAGGTGATGCAGAATTAATTTACATGATAAACACACACAAAAATTAAGACCATTCAAAAACATAATGAAGTAGAGAAAGAAGTTTCAATTATGTAGAGGTGAGACGATTTTGATGCAAATGTGAAACTACATGTATATGCCTGTAGTTATTATCACACGTATCTTTATATCGGTAAAGTAAAATGAAATGTTTCTTTTAAAAATCCTAACACATTTTGTTTTTTTTTTAGTTCTTTGTTGTTGTAAATGTATTTCCGTTTACAAAGTTTAACCCATATTCTTATTACACCCCCAGCAAAAAAAAACAAAAAACCACACGATACAAAAAAACAAAATTGAAAATATCTCCAAAACGTACGCATATTGTCATTCTACCTAAAGTTTTACATAATATCCTAATAATACAAATAATCGACATGCTCAACTTTCTTATTGACAACATATTTGTTCAGTTTGGTGGTTCACTAAACAATTCTCGATTTGGTGACTTTCTCCATCTCATATATCCCCAGGAGCTTGAGATAAAGGACACAACGGATTCTAGGAAGTCTGCTTCATATTTAGATCTACATCTAGAAATTGACTCACAAGGAAGACTTTCAACAAGGCTCTATGACAAACGTGATGACTTCAACTTTCCAATCGTCAACTTTCCCTTCTTGTGTAGCAACATTCCGTCCGCTCCAGCTTATGGAGTTCACGTATCTCAATTGATTCGTTACTCCAGAGCGTGCGGGACTTACATCGATTTCCTTAGCAGAGCGACACGTCTGACGCAAAAAATTGCTCACACAGGGTTATGTTGCTCCTCGGTTGCTGTCTTCACTCAAGAAATTTTACGGAAGACATCATGCACTTATAGACAAATATGGGATTTCGATCTCTCAGATGAGTGCAGATGTTGGTTTGTCATAGGGTTTTGTTTTGTCTTCCTTTACCGGATTGGACACGCTGAATTGACTTTTGGCAACGCGTCGGGTGTGCTATAGCAAGCAGAAACTGCTTACTCTTCCGGAGCACCTAAGACTCTTGTTTCGACTGGAGTTCGCGTTGTTGATTGATATTCAGTTATTTTGTGTTTCCATGTTTTACATGTTGTCTGTTTTTTGTCCCGTTCCTGTTGGTGTTTACTGGTTTTGTCTCTGCCCTTTCGGACTTTTGATATTCAGATACCCCATTGGTACCTCTGCATCTTTCTATCCTATTTCACAATCATATAAAATCTATATATCTCACGTTTTGTTAAGATTGAAACCTTTTGACAAATTACTAATTTTAAGACCTGATATATCACATTTTCGTAAATATAGCTTGAAAACGTAAATATCGCTTCAAAATTTTGTTTCATATTATTGAAGAGCTTATTTAGCTTTATTATCCTACAAAATTTCAGAACCTTACCACCTATCATGCCTACAGGTTAACGAGATATTGCAATGTCCTACATTATGACCTTTTCCTGTTTCGATGGAAACGGCGCCATTTTTTAACATTCTGACTTTTGCATGCACACCTTTAAGTGCCACTCTATTACCATACAAAATTTCATTACGATCCATTGAGATGTTTTGAGAAACTGTCCGGGCAAGTTAATGACCGGAAGAATTTTAACATAGTGTTTGGGAGATATAAAAATACAATTCCAAAACAAATAATACGACATAAAAAAAGTGAGAAGAGGAAACACATATTAGATAATTAGTATATCCATGATTTTGCAAACAGGGAAAACTGAGTGTTTCATAGAGTTTGAAAATCGTCCCTGCATAATTATGACGGTGCAAGAGTCTGCGTTTAGTTCTCTTTGTTGTTTGTATAGATTTAAGTACTTTTTCATAATGTTTGTTTTGCTTTGCAGTTTTGATGGATAATATTGACTTTATGGGACGGTTTCTGGAAATGTATATAAATTATCTAATTTTTTTTGTATTTCTTTAATGGAAAATTTTACGCGATTTTCCTTTATTGTTTATCATTATTCATGATAAGTAGGACATTGTGATAATGTTATCATATGATAATAAGCTCCGACATAAAAAGTTACTTAAGTGAAATCATTCACGCTCATAAGCATGTGAATTTCATTGACAAAACAATTCAAATGTCAAAGTGGTATTGGTATTTTTCTTTTACGTAATTGTATGTATTAGTTTATTATAATAAAACAATCATTTTTCATACATTGATTTTACTTCTTATAAGCAAATAAAGATTTGAATAGAACAACCTCATCTTATTTGTTCTATCAATTTATAAAATTAAGACAAAGTGTGTAGGCCGATAATATCATACTTATTCGAGAACATTTCAAATTAACTATCATTTTAGCTTGTTTGAAATGATTTGCATTTATCTCTTATGAAAATCCACTTATCTTTTATAATAATAAAAATAAATACATGTATATACCCTACATAAACTACATGTATAAAGAAAATAACAAATAGGACAACCTTAGCGAACACCAGTAAAAGGACGTTGTATAGATAACAAAATAAATGCATTTTTACAACTTTTGAAATTGGTATATAAAAAAAGATTATGAATATTTAACTTAACATGTACGTATACGGTTTTTATATACTAAAATAATATTAATAGATAGAAAGATAGATAAAGTGTTTGTTTGTCTATGCAATATTGAAAATCTTAAACCCTCGTACAATGTATTATAAGTAAAATGTTGTAAGAAATAATGGTAAAGCAATTAACATGTATGTTTTAATGCATTACAATATTGTACCTGATACCTACATGCAACATCAAAGGAGCTTTAATGATATAGTTACAAGGTATTGCATCACTGTTGTATCATTTATAATTATTGAAAGATCATGTTACCACAAAACCTAATTATAAATTAACATATGTCATGGAAGTGTGAGGTATTATTCAACGTCTTAGATGTTTAAATCATGTTTTTGTGAGACAGAAATTTCCATTTTTAATTAAATTGAGAATAAACTGTCACATCGAACTTCCAGAAACAAAAATCACAAAATCATCAAATGGTGTATTGGTTGAGAGTCATACATTACGTATATTTTATTGACTTTGGGAAATAAACAAAGGTGTTGTTTTCATGTTTTCTCATTTATTCTTTATTAGCATATCAATCAATTTTATGACCTGTCAATCACCTTACTTACATGTATATATATATTGGGCAATTAGTAACAATTATGGTCACTTGGAGTTTTCCTGTGGGTATCAATACACAATAGGTAAGTTAAGTAATATTAAAAACAAAATTAAGAGAAAAATATTAGCCTAATACAATTTCAATTGCTTATATAGGGGTATATAGAAAAAAAGAAAGAAAAGAGTATATTGAAAATAAAGTTAGTACAATAAAAAATATATATGTTTATATTTTAATGATAATTTAAACAATCTGCAGATACATTTCTTAAGTATTGCTTTTTAGGGAGAAAGTAACAAGTAAAAACAATAATTTTCAAATAATTATTTAATTTATCTTTATAATGTTTTTGAAAGGTTGGATTTCAAACAAATCAGATTTATAAATTATAAAATGCAATATAAATATAACCAAGAGCAAATAGAGAATAAATTATACTTATTTTAAAGAAAACAACAAAATTGTATGACTTCAATTCCATTATAAAAATAATCATAGCCATCTAAATAAAGATAAAATGTCTTGGTTTTACATGTATTATATAAACCTTTTAAATTGACAAAGATGACATCCGATTTATGAAGTTTTGAAAATAGTTTTAATTGTTATATTTTTTGTATCTGTACATCAAAAACCTATTGTACAAGATTTGTATAAAATACTATCACTATATTAACATCTACACGTTCAATATCAAATATACTTGTTCATAGTGCATATGTAATATATTTTCTACGTAAACTATCATCAAAAAGTATTTCAAGTTTTAAAGTAAAAAACGTTCACAACGCTGATGTTTAAATGGGTACAAAAAAGGTACAATTTAATGAATAAAAACTGAGGAAATTTTGAGGAAAAAATATTAAAACAATGTTTTATTATTTTCTATTGTGTAATGTGTTTAAATGTACAAATAAAAAATAGATAAATACATTTTATTTCATATACATGTACGAACGAATTTATTCATATCTGAATAATGCCTAATTTTCTGATTGTAGTGAATTTGCAAATAGCCTTGTCCGACGGCAATGGATTTCAAAGCAATTGTCATTCTCCTCTTAGCGACCATCTTGTGTATAAACGCCCAGTATTATGATATGGACAGTTATTTTGATACCCCAGACAGGCCAGATACTCCCGATTACCCCGACTACTACTACCCAAGATATCAGATGGCCCGACCCAGGATGGTATATAGGCCCAGGAGAATCGTCTCTCGGCCCAGATTCGTCCGCAGAAGAGTGTTTGGTTGAAGACATTTGATTACACCTTTGTCATCTTGCTCTACAATGCTTTTTTGTTATGTTCGTCGCTAAGAGAAATCCTAGGTTTATTTATGACTGGTGGAAGTTAACCGGAAATTGGTTTAACCTAGCGACCATGTTTCTGTGATAATCTAAATAGTAACATTCATATTTTTCAACTCAGAAGACCTCAGATGTGTCGGAGTAGTAGTTAAAGGGGACTATTACAAATATGTCAATCTTTAAGATTTGATAAAATATGTAAAAATAAATATTTTTTTAATTATAATTATTGTTTTTTCTTTATTGGTTCTTTCTTACAAAACTGGTCCCCGATAATGCCATGTTTACAAAAAGGCAACGCATGGAAAAATAAAACAACATACAATGTAATAGCAGACAACTAATAAAGACAATCACCAAGATTCAGATTCGGTACTTGGTATGCATATCCACTTAAAGAGAAAATGTATAAAGTTATAGTTTTAATAATAGATGAACAAAAACAAAACAAATAAGTGTAGCTGGTCATAGACTTCTTGTATGTGTAATTACTACCTGAATGTTTGGATAATACTGATGCATTGCGACGTACGAATTTTTTTCTATCTGTTCATAATCAAGACAATTAATTTGATATGCTTTTGACATGTTTGTCGGTGTTTGCTTCGAACCTTGTAATGCACATTGTCGATATGATCGATTATGAATTAGATTTGGATTTTGATCCTCTATTTAAACTTCAATGACATTTGGTTTTTCTACTTAACAATTATTTAGATGCAAATGCCAACGTTGAGATGCCACTCCCAAACTGTTGCATATGCAAATTAACCATCTTAACAATTTATTGTAAATCACTTTAATTTGTTACTTTTTAAGACAAATGAACGAATATAGTAGGATTACTTGCATGTGTATTGTAGTTTTTGAGCCAAATTAACTTAAAAATTGTATGTTTAATTTTTTAAAGAAAAAATAAAAACACTTGCTTTGATATGAGAATCGCTGCTAATTGAGGCTCGGTAGTGAAATGTGTGTTTTTTGTATCTTTTGCAGTTTGATTGTATGATGTTTTATGTTTACTTATTTGGTTTGGACCTTATCAGACTTTCGACATTCGTATGCACCATTGGTACACCTTTCCTTCTTAAGGATGTTGGAGGGTCAGCTGTTTAGATTTTTGACAATTTTTTTTTCGGAATCCTCGTTTTTTTCCCATCAAAATAAGGCAAAACATTTTGCACGGTAACCCCTATTTTTCTTTTGTTTAGTGTCTTCATTACATCATAAATATCTGTTGTACAAATTTATTTCAAATTCTTATCACTTTTTCACAGTTTAAACAGCTGAACTATGCTTATGATAAAGCTATGAAAAAAAACAGGGAAAACCTTTTCCCGCCAAATTTCAAACTCTGAGCGCGGTAACCTATCATTTTTTTAGCTTATTTTGTATTTTCAATTATTCTCTTATGATTTAAGGCCTTAGTTTCAAAAACTCATCACTTTCAAAGTTGCCCTCGAACATCTTTAAGCATCTGCAGGATATTATTTAGTTAACTGCAGAATGTTCCACTGAATACATATTTTTGTAACCAAAAAGGTTCAGATGAGCTTTAGTCACCAAATAAATAGTGGTTATCGTTGTTGGCGTCCTTTGTTTTACAAATTCACATATTTCTTCAACTCTATGAACTGCTTGATTAATTAAACTATTTTGTAATGATAATATTTGATTGCTTTGGTACGGTAGCATGGATTGAAATAATATCGTACTTGGTTTCAGTACAAATATGTAGCCACTAGATGCTGAAAAACATAGCCATATTGTTAGCAGTTACATATCGTCAGTAGCATTTAAATAAAATAAATTTGAAGGGAAAGGTCAAATAATAAGGCTGAGGAGATGTTATCATACTAAAGCACCCCCCCCCCCAAAAAAAAATAAACCTCACCAAATCCAGTACCAAGAATATATAAAGTAAACATGAACGAGAACTTCACGACTAAACACAAAACATAAAAACACAAAATAAACCGAATAGAAATCAACATCGTGAACTCAAGTCGTAACGAGAGTAAACTCAGGTTTTCCGAATAAGTAGGACGTTACTGCTTGCTATTGCACACCCGTCGCGCTTCCAATTGTCTATTCCACTAAAGGAAGACAAAACAAAATCCTATGACAAATCAACATCCACACTCACCTGAGAGAAAGAAATCCCATATTTGTCAATGGGCGCATGTCTTCTGTAAAAGTTCTTGAGTAAAGACAGCAAAATTACAAATACCAAAACGCGGGCATAAAAGGTTAATTTGGATATGCTATATATCGATATTTCAAGGAGTAACCTCTCATCAGTAGCATTTTAAATCAAAACATTGGAAGATCAAATTCCTAAACTGCTGAAAACAAAAAGTTCTCAAAACCTAAATGTTCGAACAAGGAAGCCAAATCCAGCATATCGACCATGTGCATTAGGAACAACATAGGAACAACATAAGCTTGTGTTAGCAATTTTTGTGTCAGACGTGATGCTTTCCCAAGGAAATCGATGTAAGTCCTGTTATCTCTAGAATAACAAATCAATATAGCTTGAGAGGACGGAATGTTGCCGTGGTTGTTATCGTTTCATTTAAAGTGTTGTTAGTTTTTAGTGCCTGTAAACAATTTGAGTATATATAATATGACTGGGAATGATTAAAGATTATATGAATAATGGTTGAGACGAAACAGCCATTTTTGTGTGGATAGAACGACAAGATGTAATGACAATTATTTTATAACAAGCTGCAAAATCGGCGTTTATGGTGTAAAAGTTTTATAGGGTCTTTTTTCATAGAATTGTATTTCATTCTAGAAAAAATTGATAGGTTCTGTGTCTTAAAATTTTTCATATATGTGTACGTCATACTATTTTGAAGAATTGTGAAATTGATAGTTTCAAGTCTGAAAATTGAGCGAATTTTATCGTATTTGTAGCGACTTATCTGATACTATTTTCGCTTTGTACAATGTTCTACGACCGATTTAAGCGATTTCAATATTGTAAGAAGTTCAGTATCCATTCAGTATATTCTTCTTGCAGTTAATCAATTGAATTGGAGAGTTTAATACACTGGACACTACTGGGGTTGCCTTGAAAATAAACTACTGGTATTGAACTTGAACTCTTAACACTACTGAACACATAACAAGTAAAACAAGACTTGTCATGTTAAGTATCTCCGTTTAAGAAATTTTTCACTTTACTAGTGACTATATCGTTCGTTTGCAATTTTGCAGATGTGCTTTATCGATCCTTCTTGAGTATCTGGGTTAACTTTCGTTTCGACCTGAGAAAGTCATTTGCTGATTGTGATTTAGTCATTATATGTGGTTTTTTTCTTTTTATCTTATGCGGTTTGTTTTGATGCTTTTATATGTCTACTGATATTGTTTGGCCTTTTCGAGCCTTTGACAGTCTTTTGCACCTGGGTACACCTTTCAGTTTTAAGCATCTTCTGAATACTGTATTTTCATTATAATTCGTGGGTTATCACTTTTCATAGTTTTCGTGGGTGGCTTACGAAAATTGGTGCCCCACGAAAAGGAAATTTAACCTTGATTTGCATGCTGCAGACTTCAAAACCACGAATTGAAGAATCCACGAACTGGTCCTTTTACATCAAACCACGAAAATTGGTACACACGAAAATAAATGAATCCACAGTAATATTTTGATCTCTTGATTGTCTGACCAAAGGACATTTCTTAAAATATTTCTACAAATAATGTTCAAACATTGGCAAATATAATGTACAATCCTGTTAAAAACTGATTCATAATTATTGCTCACAGTCCTACACGTGTGTGGTACATGTAAAAAATAAAACAGGTTATGAAATTAACACCAATCATCAACACGTCCCCATATTTTGGTTTGCATCACTACAGAAATCATCTTATCGAAGATTGAAAAAACAAGATTAACGAATGATGTTATGTCAGTTGATTCTTTTTTTTTTTTGTTAATTCCAGCATTAAAATGCTTCTTTGGTACGTATTTTGTTTCGATATAAAGGCTAGTTTAATTATGAAGAAAATATCTAAGTGAGTTGCTTGCTAGGCAGCAACCATTTGAAATTTTGGGGGGGGGGGGGGGTATGGATTTTTTGAAAAAAATGTTTTGTTATCAATTTGTTGGAAAAAAATAAATTGTCCTTGACCCAGAAAGAAAAAAAATGAATTGTTTTGGTGAGCATGGGCTACACAGCGTAAACGAAAATTGCGAATAAAAAAAATGTTTTCGGTGTCGTTAAAAAAAAATTCTCGTCTTCGAAAAATTTTGAAAAAAAAAATAATTGTCGAGGGGCTAAAATCCATACCACCCCGAATTTCAAATGGTTGCTGCCTTACCTTTTAATCGTCCATGACCCAGAGGTTATGAATTTCCTAAAAGAAAGGACCGAAATTTCGACCACATACAAAAACTAAATGAAATTCCTGCTTAAACTGTATCAAAACTTCCCTTCTCTCTTATTGCAAATTTTAGATTGGGAGTGAAAGGACCGACTCAAAATCTTTAGACCATTTTATTAATAAATTTATGACAATTGTTCAAATCAGAATCAGCCAATTGCAAAATTCATTTGTAGATTTAGACCTAATACTTACCGTAATCGAATAAAGACAAAAATCCGTTTACTTGGTTTGCGATACGTGTTTGTTCCCGCCGATTAAGCGACTAAAATGTTGTTGTGGTATGACAAAAGTATTACCTAGAGGTTTTAACGCACGAAATAAAAAATTCGAACACTTTCGTTCCCGTGCAATCGACAGAATCAAGTGTTATTGACTATCATATCATAGCAACCACAGCACTGCAACACATACTATAAGTTACCTATTATGTAATGGATACCTAAATTGCACGAAAATCCATATTAATCTCGTTTTATGTCTGCTTCAAGTAAGTGTATTTTAACCCATATTTCTGTCTGTTACTTTAACTATTATGAAAGAATTTATTATTCAATACTGTGAAAGGGCATTCCAAAACAGTAGAATGAATCATTTTCGGAGCGTAAAAAATCTCTTGATACTTTCCATACCGATGACAGTTACGATTTTTCTGTTATATATACCAACCAACCTACCGCATAATCTTATTAAAAAGAAATTTGAATATTTGGTGAAACGGTGTTTTGACAAATTTAAGAGTGATAATATCTGTTACAGAGTTTCAAAATCATATAGTAAATCATGTTTTAGTAACGAGATTCAAAAAGGTTACATTAGTTGGACTGATGTAGAAACTATTACTGCTCTTAATTATTTGTTAGATAATATTTACATACGTTTTGGTAAACAAATTTATCGCCAAATCATCGGTATTCCTATTGGTACTAATTGTGCGCCACTTATAGCTGACCTTTTCTTATATTGTTATGAATCACAATTTATGGCTAGATTACAAAATTCCCCCCCCCCCCAAAAAAAATGGACTAAATCGAAACTTTTGATAATACTATTAGATATTTAGACAACATAATTGCACTCAACAATCCCTCATTTTCTTATTTTATTACATATATCTATCCTTCTGAATTAACCTTAAACAAATCTAACGTCAACGGTGATATATGTCCATTTTTGGATTTAGATTTAAGTATTATTAACGAAAAATTGCAAACCAAAGTATATGATAAACGTGACGACTTTACCTTTCCTATTATAAATTTCCCTTTTATTGAATGAGATGTTCCATTAACGCCGTCATACGGGAAACTACATTTCACAGTTAGTAAGATATGCTCGGATCTGCAGTGGTGTTTCTGATTTTAATAAAAAAAAAAAACGTTTTATTACTGAAAATGTAATATTTGATACGTACTTTAAACCTTCCATAAGCTTTCTTACTAATTGTCATTTTAAAGCATTATAGCGAACAAGCATGTCGATTTTGTGTGATAACACTCCACAAAATCATTATCGTTTGAACTGTTGTATTGGATTTAAAATTGACATGTTTGACTTTTTTACATCGGTCGATTGATACTTCTCAGGTAGCTGTCAGTAACAGCAAGTGTTCTATAGAAGGTTCCTTTACCGTCATTTCGTTTGTTCTTGTTGTCTTTTGTCTAAAGTTCTCTCTAGTTGAATTGAACTTTGATCGATTTGATTTTAATTGTGTGTATAGTTTTTAGGCCTTGTCTAAGATATTGATAGGCAGAAGTTGTGCCCAAAAAACTAGTTTAACCCCGCCACATATTATATGTGCCTGTCCTAAGCTTACGTTTTTACTTGTTTTTTATGTTTTATGTTCCTTGTTTAAGAAGGGGGTCTATCTGTGACTATTTCAGGACTGTTATATGCATTTTATTTAGACCATGGGCCAATTGCAGAACCACGAGCAGCGCCTACTGGCCTCGTTGAAAGCGGTTGTCCATTGTGGGTTTTTTTTTTGAATTGCCACTTGATTGTGGGCTGTGTCGCGTACACTTATTCCACATCTCATTATTTTCTATTACATACGGCAAAGGGCAAGGAGTTAAAGTGGTTTTTCTCTTGGTTTAGCAAAGAACTGACTAAATATTTATTCTTGCACATCAAATTATGAGAAAAGGATTAGGAAGAGATGTACTTCAAAGGTTATGTGCATTGTTTTTTTATTCCATATATGTTTATATTGAGCTTGAATGGTATGTCGTTTATTTTCAATCCAGGGCCAATTGCAAAACAGCGAGTAGTGACCGCTGGTCACATTGAAAGCTGCTAGCTGTTTTCCGTTGTGGATTTTATTAAATTGTCATTTATATATACTAGGTTGCGTCGTGTACACTTATTCCACATCCCATTATTTTCTATGTATTGGGCCAAAGTTTATAAATAAAATTGCATGTTCAAAACCTGGTCCATTATTGAAATTAGAAATAAAATTTGAATGTTGAACGTTGAAATGGAATCTGGTTCAACATTTAACTAAGCAAATTTCTAAATGTTAAATGTTGAATTTTGTATCTTGATCCATCATGACATTTGTTGTTGGTCAGAAAAAGTATGTGTTTTTTTTATGCTGTATCGTTGAAATTGTACAGAACAGTACGTTGAAGAGAAGTGAAGGGGTAACCAGTTATGTTAAAAGAGAAAAAAATGGCAACAAAAGTTCAATTGTTGATCATGACATATCTTGATATTAATCCTGCTAGAACTATTAACACTTCAGTTTATAGGTAAATGTAGGTTCTGGTATTTTGAAAAATATGTTTTAAGTGTAATTGTATTTTACTCCCTTGCAACACTAATGCTAACGGTATCATTTAAATGGTCATTTAAAGGCATGAATATGAAGCCTTGCACTCTCCACACATGTACGTCAAATATTGTAAGAGATCAGGCGTTCTGTAAGACAAAGCTTGCTCACACAGGCCATCATTTTCAGATACAAAGTTTCCAAATCTTGATATTATTTGATATTATTCTATGCTCTTCATATTCATGTAGTGCTTGGCATTTTCAACTTTTAGTAGAGCGCCTCAGATGAGTCTTGAATAGACGAATCGCGCGTCAGGCGTAGCAAAATTTATTGTCTGGAACTTTGTTGTAATTTATATTTCTAACATCCGTGACGGTTAGCGCTGCTGGAGGAGTTTTAATTTCCCGAGGTTAGCACGCTCCGGTATTAACACTTTTGTGTTGACGAACACATAAAAGCTATTAATTGTTTGTTTAAATTTCTAAAATGTCAAAACCCTAAGAATCTTCCTACCCCAGACATAGGTTGGTCTTAGTCGCCATTTGGTTTCTCGTTCGACATTTTTTGATATTATGCTATGCTCTTCATATTAATGTAGTGTTTGGCATTTTCAACTTTTGGTAGAGCGCCTCTGAAGAGTCTTGACTAGACGAAACGCGCGTCAGGCGTAGCAAAATTTATTGTCTGGAACTTTGTTGTAATTTATATTGCTTTTTGGGCTGAACAAATTTATTCACTTTTTTTACATTTTCCTTTATACGCTCATTCACCCCAAGCGCTTTGTCCCGAACTGAACGTTCTAGAAAATGAACTGCTTAAAATGAAAATAAGTAAGATGACTTCAGATTTATCAATTGTGGTGTTTTAGGAAGAGATCACAACCATTAACATTTGCATCAAGTGTCCACGTTTTGGGGGGAATGGGGTCCTATAGATCTTATAATTATTAATTCTAAACGATTTTAATCCTCAATTGAGGCGTGGAACTTCGTCATATCTGGGCAATAAAGAGGATCCATCTGTTTGTGCTGTTTCATGTAATATGGGGGAAGCCTTTTTCAACTCAAAAGGGTATGTATAAAATGTAATGGAAATATAAAACTGATCATTGACACCAAATATTTATTCTGTGCTCGAATTTAGGCAATGCCTATCTCATATTAGCTTTTGGTTCGGTCAATACAAGGATATATCAACCACCATAGATCTAAGCATATATCGACCATGGACTGCGTCCTCGGTCTATATGGATCTGTTTGGTCGATATTTTCTTGTATCGACCTCATACTAAAGCTATAATTTGTGTACAATAGGAACTATGTTTTTAATTGGATGAACTGTTTTTAAGTCAGTCTGTTTAAATATTGCTGTGTATTACGAAAATCAATCTATATAGACTCCATGTAGCGGAATTCACAAAAAATTATAAATAAAATGATTGTCTTAATTGTATATTTTCAAACTAAAATTTAAAAAAAGATATAATATTTGCATCTTATTTTGTTCTGTCTTAACTTATTTAATACTAAGTACAATGATTTATGTCTAAAAAATTGTGTGGGTGTGACCTGGTGAATTTTTCATGAAATATATTTGTAATAGATGTGAACCTACAATTTCCTGCTCTCGTAAATTACAAATTTCCCCGGACAGTCAAAAAACAATCCGATGTCAATTTTAGAAACATCGGATACCGCTGTCTTCATTTTAACTGACAGACCTGACAAGGTGTTGCCCAGATTTTATCACATGAAAACCTCTCCTAAATTAACTTTATAGAGAATTATTTCAAACCTATATGCACCAAATTTAATATCAAAATTACACATGTTTAACTAACGTGTATTTGACTAAGAAAGAAATTAATCAAAATTGATCGATTATTAAATAAGGAATTAATGCAAAAACAAGTATAAGCAATAATATTAATGATTTCCCTAAAAAATTCTATTAATTTCTATCTGTCTAAAATAGAACAGTATGTTTATTGAATACTGATATAACTTTATGTGCTTATTTGTGTGGGTCTTTTTTTGCTTCTGGCAGGAAGGGGAAGAAATGCATTGTTAATATTTAAAAAAAAATATGAATGTTGGTTTACATTCTTAGAAATGGACACAATAAGCCATGGCCTTTTAACTTTCAGGTCGTGAAGGTAGGTGGTTTTAGATTAATATTTTTTTCATTTTGTGAATTCCATTTGTTTTCAGTGAATCCATTTAAAAAAATTGCGGCTTCTATCAAAAACATGGTCTGACAAAAAACAGAGGAAGCAAAAAGGGAACCAGTGGGGTATTCGAATATCGCATTTGACACACTGAATTCGAAATTAGCCGCGACGGATGTGCTATAGCAAGCAGAAACTGCTAACTCTTCCGACGGACCTGAGTTCAATTTCGTTACGACGCGTTGTTGATTTGTGTTGGGTTGACACTCGAATATATTTGCCCATCTGATGCCTCTTTGCCTGCTTAAGCTCGGTTACCAATAAAGATAAATATATATAATTAATCTAAATACGAAGTCAAAGTCCATATGTACGTGAACTCAAAGCTCTGAAGGTAAAGTAGATCTTTATAGGTTTGGCTTTGTTTCCTTTTCATTAAAACCTTATTTATTCAGTTGCCTTTGAAATCATTTTTTGAAAATCAAACCTTTTGAAGTTGTATAAAAATAGCAACCTATTAAGTCAAAAAGAGAGTGAAGTCAGGTGGCCTGGAAAGAATTGAAAGCAGTTCTTTTTATGTTTGATGTGGCTACTTTGTCGACAAGCCATTAATTTGAAAATTAAAAGTTGTAAATATAATACATGTATATACACGTTCCTTGATGACTGGTAATTCAGAACAAAACGAGATGGTGACTGTTTATTTGCTCTTCATGATTATCAATGAATATCATTTGCAATATTTATAATTTACAGGAACGCAGAAAAATCCAAGATGTGTACAAGACTAGGCAACTACGTTATCATAGCATTGACCCTTACACGTATATTTGGATTTGAAAAGCGATTAAGACCAAAAGTTATCATGGACCATATTATTATAGGAAGAAAAAACCCGCTAATATATCTTAAAATGAAAAGTCCATTTACTAAAAACTCGATACATGACTTTTCGAAAAAGAGATTCGACATTTCAGCCGATTTGGCTTCTACCTCATTAAAAGACTCGTATCCTCCTTTTAATAGCAAAATAGCACCAAATGAGATATTACAGAGCAACATAAATTATGCAAAGAAAAACTCTAGAGACTTAAACAATAAAAGTGGTACAAACACTAGGAAGACTTTGTCACGAAGAAAGAGGCAGGCAATGCCGTTCCGATTTCAAAGAACCCCTTCAACGAGAAATTCAAACCAGGGTCCGCCAATGTTTGGCAACGATAGACAATTCAACAGAGTCTCTGTTAATAGGCGGATTTTTCCTCCAAATAATGCTATGTCTTCAACATTCGGGAATTCAAATAGATTTCCACAATCTTTGAGACCTGCAAGTCGCAGAGATGATATAGAAATAACCTTGCGAAGTACATTTCCGAACCCTCGAAGTCGATCAACTTTTGAAGCGAGAAGAAGACCTTTTAATATCGGGCAGCAATTCGGTGGTAATAGGTGGACCGGCCAACAAATGCAAGGACTAGCAGCAAATCAGGACAGTTTTCGACTCCCTAACCAATTAAATTTTCGTACAGAATTAACTAGGGAAAATTTTCCTCGAGAAACTAGAAATCCTTTTTCTCGAGGATTTCAAGGTTTTGACCGTCAAATTTCATCTCCAGTAGATGGATCAAGCTTTAATTCAGAACATCAAAGTTTTGATAGTGACAACGCGGGGCCAAGCTTTCCCTTTGAACGGCAAGGTTCTCCGTTTAATATGCGAAGGCAAAGACTAAATTTTGATAACGACTATCCTGGAAGACTTTTTGAGCAAGAAGGGCAGCATCAAGCAATTGGAAATTCAAGACCTAATTTTGGTCCTGGACGAGGGCTACATTTCGGGGGCTCAAGTGGAAACAACATTATTACACCAGATGCTTTGAGACGAATGGTTGGATTTGAACCAGTTCGTTTTTTCCCTGCAGCCAGTCGGGTTTAATTTGTATCCAGTTTTATATATTAAGTAGCTGATAAACAAAGGCTTTTTTGTTAAAGAAAGTCATTTATTAATATTATTTTAATAAAACATACCAAAATCAATGATTATATTCTATTGATGCATTTAGTTTTAGCGTAGTACAGGAATTGTGCTAGCTGTAGGTCTAATGAACACATACAAACTTCGTGACAACACTAACATGAAACGGGTTCAAAACTATATCAGTGTATATTTTATTTGTCAAATGTAACAACTTGTCAATCACAAAATGGCTATCTAAGCAACTGGACAGTGACAATGCAAAAATTAGAAATGGTTACTAAGTTTTATCCCAATAAATAATTCATGAAAATGGACCAGAACTCGCACATACATTGTATATTTTCATGCATTTATTACTATCTTTGCACTAAAAATAATAATAACCAATACAACTTACACCTAGAATTTACAGGCAAAGTTTTTTTGGGAAAAAAAATTCAAATTGTTAATGCTGCAAGACCAAAATGGTAGTCATATGATAAACATTATTACAGGGTTTTATGTAACAGCGACACGGTTCTGCATGCATCGTTTGTTAATGCACACGTATTCTTTTTTAACTAGTTGATCATAAATCAAGAAGAAGAAAAAGATATTTTATAGTTAAATCGGTATAAATTTAATTTGATTCAAGATCAATTAGATGCATAAAATTTGTTAAAGATAATGTAATGGGGTAAAACGTTCATATGATTATGGACCTCAAAACTGTTGCTATCTTCTAATGGATGAAGTTTTTTTATCTGACGGGACTCCAATTGAGGAATGCAGGTTATACAGGGTGTACCACATTTAAAGATGTTATTTCCGCAAAGACAGAAAACATATTATGGTCATTTCTGAAAAAAAAAGTGCTTGAGAGATAAAACAGCTATAGGCCTAAATACCTAAAAACGGAAAGTAAATCTACGACTATCTATTGGCCCACTCTGTCCTAATAATATAAAGGGTCAAAAAGTAGTATCTTCGATGGTCATTAATGCCATTGGACAATGATATTGCAGAATTTATTTGATGATTTACTACTGCTTCTGTAGTCGGTGAACTCAATGCAATTGATAAATTAGTTCATGGTACTCGTGTAACCTTTGTACATGTCACAAACACTTTAATTTGTTCTTGTATTAACTAAGATTAGATAAGTAAAGTTTTGTCACCTTTTTCACTTCATCCTTTATAAAAGGAGCAAACGTGTTTGTTTTAATATGTTTCCATGAACAAAATGATGTTTTGAGTATAGTTACCTCTTTGGGCAACATTTTAACCAAAAGATTGAATAATAAAGGATAATAGGTTATATAAATTTATAAGGAGTAAAATTATTAACCAAATGATATCGCATAAGATGCCAATGTTTCTTAAAACGAGGTGAAATGCAGTCTTGATATATTTGCTTGAGTGTTACATGTCCGCATTTAAGTCATGATTGATTAATTTTGTTTAATGAATACATCACTTTTGTGGCAATTTGATCATGTACAGGGTTAAATAATTGTTTTTTTTCATCAAAAGTACATATCATCATGGCACAGATATCTTTAGCTCTGAATAATGACAATGCAAAATCAGTAAAAGTACTAGGTTATATCCAAATGAATAATTCATGAAAAGTGGACCAGGACCCTTATGTTCATTTGCATATCATCACAGCATACCTTTGCACTTTATAAAACTCCTACTTAAGGTAAACAGGTTGATAACTATAGAACATATGGAAACTAAAATTGTGCTTATGAGCCACAGGATGGCCCTCCCGTTCTTGAAATATCATTGACCCCCAATGTGTAAAACCTGGGTTAAGACCTTAACCAAGAACTTAACCGTTCATGCATAAAATATGCGGGTGATGTAGCCCTTCCCAAGATCCTGTCCCATCTAGTGGTGAAATATCATTGACCCCCAACATCTAGTATCCGAGTAGTGGACCTTAACCAAAAACTTAACCAAGGTCTTACGGACGGACGTAAGTACGGACGGACGGACAAGGGTTAAAGTATATGCCGATCCACATACGTGTTCGGGCCATAAAAATAATTCTGCAATACCAGGACAGCATTAGATGAAACAGCAATGGACCATTGTCTGCGCATTGTATTTGCGGTTCCGTTGCTTTAAAATGTCTCATTACACATGCTTCCTTTATTTCACCAATATTATAATCATACTTCATATAACATGTATGAAGAAGAAATTGTTAAAATAAATGTATTATAAGTTTAAAAAAAAGTTATTATAAATATTTTAAAAAATGTATTATAAATAATTAAAGAAAAAAACAGATAAAGCCAATCAACGACTTTTAAGTTAATCGGATATACTCATGATATAAGCCATTTGCTTTTCGGAGAAAGTGATATTGTGCTTTCACAAAAAAGATTAATGACTTAAGTTTGCCATAGATAAACGAAATTAGTCCTTAAAGGTATATTATTACTTTTGTACCTCTGCTTCTTTGATCTTATAGCTTGGCTACTTCCGTTTGTAAATAACCTAATATATAGCGTTGCACTCACTCACTCGTTTGTTTCATACAGACCAAAACACAAATAATATGAGAAAGACGTTGTCTTTTGAGAGTGACAATAGTTAGATCGAGTGGACGAGATAAGTAGAGACTATATATATTTGTAGAGAAATCAGAATACGTGTGTAAGTGTTGGAACGGTTTTCAGTCCATCAAAATTTTGTTCTCGTGACATTTGGCAAATTTAGTACGTTTAAGAGCTTAGAGCTCTACGCTCGTTTATTATGCGATGACATTGCCCTATAAAAGCTCGCGAAGTTAATAAAATTAGATCCGTTCCACGGGTCGATGGGAGGAGATTATGAGGGAAGATGTGATAGTATTTCTAACCATCTGCAGACTTTTTCAAAAATTCGAATGAGGCAGTCAGAACGATATCCTCTGATCATGTTTTGGATCTCGTGCAATTTGACTCACGAGCTTTACTGCGCTCCTATATAAACGCTGAATCAGTTATAATCTAATTCATTAAGCATGTTTAGCAACCATCAATTAATCAGTGGGTTCTAAGTACAAAAAGGCCAAAAGGTCAAAACGTTGGTGTGGTCATTCAAGCCACCGGACAATGACTTTCATGATTTATTACTTGTAAAGGCGGTGATAATAATTCATGAATTAGGCCATAGCACTCATGTAACCTTTGTATCGTTCACTATCACTTTTGTAAACCGAAAACAAATGAGTAGGATTTTATATTCCTCTACAAAAATAACAACTTTATAAGAACTAAGGTTCTCTCTAGTTGAATTGAACGTTATTTGATTTTATTGTGCGTTAGTTTTTGTGCTTTGTGCTTTGTCTGGGGTTATTGATAGGGGTAAGGTTGGGCCCAAAAAACTAGTTTTATCCCTCCATATTTTAAATGTGCCTGTCCTAATTTTCTTTTCTTTGTGAATATCCTCTAAACAGCCTGAGCTGATCTGGATACCTCGGGAAAAAATATTCTGATCTATTGCCTGGCTTCCCATTTAATAACTGCATATTACTGCGGTCTTTATTTTTTACAACTATTGAATACTATAATGATGGAAAATGACACATTGTTGCAATGGTCCACTTTGATAAACTATTTTAATAAACAAAATTTAAATGTTATATTTTCAACGCAAAAAGGTATTTGTCCTTTTTACATACATCATATCTTTGCCCTGCAATGTGAACCAAAGCGACTTTAAAGGTTTATTAAGCATGCACTATCCATCATCTTTCCACCTATGCCGTTCCATGGCGTTCTAACAATTCTGTCATAGCTCTGTGGCCAACAAAATACGCAGACTTCTGACACAACACTTCGATTGAATCTGTGAATTTACGTGAAAACCTATTTTAAAGCCGCAACTGGTCTTCTTCCTGTTTACAAAGTAGGTCTTAAACTACCTTTGATGTACTTTATAATAATGATATCTTCAAACCAGTGCTTAGACCATTCGGTGTTATTTGTCTCTATTGGCAGACCACAACACCAGTTTAATTGTTAAAGCTAGTTTAGGGGCTATTTATCGATCGGTTCAGTCTGTTTTCATTACAAATCAAAGCGCTGAAGCGTTTAAAGGCAAGCGAAATATATAGGCAATATTGTTCAAAAGGTTTGCGAAATAATTTTGGTGAGCGAAGAAAGGATCGTCATGGTGACTGATCACACTCAAAGTTAACACACTCAAGACAGGTATCGAGTAGATTGAAACACCCCTTCGATTAAAATGCACTCGTCCCAATGATGTCTATGTGTACTGAATTTATGAATAGAGAAGATATAATCCTTGCATTGACTAACCAAATAAGAGAAATATTTATACGAACCAATCAAATTATAGATGAATACATAATGTATATTATATCGCCTTGAATGAAATAGTTCATACTGTAAAATGCAAAGCATTATATTAAATTTGTGCCGGTCATATAAAATGCCAATAAAATGGAGATTTATAAAAGTGTGTATCATTTTAACAGATATTGAAAAGTAATATAAAAATGAAGCATTTTTTTCAGACTGGATGCAGACAGATCACTCCGTCTAGACTGAAAAAAAAAACGCAAAATCATCACTACTCTATAGACTCCATAAGGCTTCGCTGCGCTTGCCTATAAAAAACGAAAAATAGTAACTTGCACCTGGGCAGAAGCAAACGAGCTGCAACAAATCGACCCAGATGGAGAGCCCTTTGTCCAACAAGGGGACAACAGGATTAGTTCAGGTCAGGCATGGTAATTAAGGCCACTAGATAATGATTGTAAATCTTAACCATTTTCGATATTATATTTCTATGGTTGACCAAAATACATTATAGGTCATGGCACTGATGTTACCTTTGTACCTTGTATTGGTAAACCAACAAATGATCGAGTACGATTTTGTTAATATATAACAAAAGTCATGTAGTATTAACAAGTTATTATCCTTTGTAAAATAAGTCCTCGATTTTACATGTTCGGTTGTTCTTTCGTTTACTTATAATTACAATGCATAAGAATTTTGTGGGAAACGAACTCAACTAAATTTACATTTAATTTATACATTGGGACTTTTTCGCCTTTTAATTTGTGAAGATGTACCAAAAGAATGAACAATTACAACATTTTTTTACAGCAAGAAATATCTCATTAAAAACAAATTTACAGAAAACGAAATATTAGTAAGAGTACAATGCACGACTCGTTTATACGATTTGAGTTCGCGTTGCTGATTGCTATTCGGTGGGGTTTTGTTCGTGTTTGGTCTTTCGTGTTGATGAATTTTGTTTGTGTTGACTGGTTTTGTCTTTGTCATTTCGGACTTTTGAAACTCGAATTCCCAATTGCTACCTCTGATTCTTTCTTAACGAAAATTGATATTTGGATATCGTCACTGCGAAAGACTTGAAAGATTTTCAAGTCTGTCCTTAGCCAGGAATGTTTGACAAAGCTTTCGTTTGTACTTGTCTTTTTGATGTTTTCTGTTCCTTGTTTAAGAAGGGGATCTATCTTTGACTATTTCAGGACTGGATTTGAATTGTGTGCATTTTATTTAGACTGTGGGCCTATTGCAGAACCGCGAGCAGTGCCAACTGGCCTCGTTGAAGGCTGCTGGCGGTTGTCCATTGTGGTTTTTTTTCTAAATTGCCGCTTATTTTTGGGCTGTGTCGCATACACTTATTCCACATCTCAGTATTTTCTATTTACAAAGATCTTTAACATTTGTAATGTTTCCTAACGTAACTTCCCCTAGTTATGTACCTACATTCAATACAATCCAGTCCAGTGGGTTTTTTCTATTTATAAGTACATTGTATCACAAATGGTTATTTCTTTCACAGCCGGTTTGAACCGTTATGAATTCCTTGTCGGTAATGACTGACATAAAGTTAATGGATTTGTTTTGCTCCTCGACTGTAACAACAACTTTTAATATAGCATTGTCTTCACTCCGGAAATTTTAAGGAGCTTATAATGTACTCAAGGACAAATACGGGATTTCTCTCATAATGATTTAATACTAATGCAGATTTATCATAGAGATGATTTTGTAATGGCGTCTTAGACAGTTCTTGACCTACATGAAAGTGATCATTGGGATAGCAGGAAGCGGTTTTATTTCTAACAACCGGTCAAAGAGATCACGGTTTCGTGTTAAAAAAAGAATAAAAATACATGCCAAAACCTAACACTGAGAAGCTACATTAAAATAAAAAGTGAATTCATAGAATATGAATTATTATTGATTCATAATTCAAAATGAATTCCATCAAACTACCATGCTGATGCTTAGCTTCAAAGATGTTACGAAAAATGGTATAAATTCCTTGCGCGAAATTAATAACTATACCGTTATGTAAAAATGTTCTTTATATACATGTATTGGTTTTTTTTTATAATTCTCTATTTTTTTTCGTTATTTTTTAACATTTTTCTCTATTATATAAACGTGTAACAATCCCGACCTCTAGAGAGACCAAAACATCCAAGAAATGGGCGTTGAACACCTGGTCCATTACAATCTGATACTTTTGTTAGCTAGAATTTAATGAACCTCAACGGAACAGAAAAAAAAACTAAATTGTATATTTTACTGACTGGTCAATATAGCATAGCTTGTGGGGTTTTTTTTTGGGGGGGGGCAATTTTTGAATCCAATACAAAAGCTTAAATATTAGATATTTCTTCACCAACAGAATTTTAACATATTTCCTCCACATACTGTTGCTGAAAATGTCTGGTACAACTGACCGCTACTAAATTTGTTCAACAGTAATTATAATGCCAAAAATGATTAAAACTCCAGTTAAGATAAACTTTTGTGTTCATGTCGAGAAATCTTTGCCACTCTTACATCAAAGCGACCCATTATTTTAATTTGACAGATGGTTAGCAAAATATCTAAATTTTTTAAAATGATTTACAAGTACAGTTCTTGCGTTGGTCATTTCCAATTCTACGGTTCAAAATCTTCAGACCGGAATCTAGCATCGAGAAATTCTTCGTATGAAACAAAACAGGTTGTCGCACATAGCCAATTATTTCCCTTTGTGTAAAACTTTTCATTTCTACATGTAATGAATATATTTAACAGTAAGCAAATGAAATATCAAAATAAATATAAACTAATTTTCAATGATCTTTCTTTGCCATAAACTGACATAGTCTTCTATTGGTTGGTGAATTGTATTTCGTTTTTTTTTCCATGTTTGCATTATAAGATTATATTGAAAGGAATTTTAGCTATCCATGAGTTGTGTAATATTAAGTGTACACAACACAACAAACATAAACAAGCGAAAATAAATTAAAAAATCCAGAATGCAAAAAAGAAAGCAGCCTTCAATTTGACCCGTTGTCGCTGCTCGCCGTTTGCCTTCCCAAAATTATCTAATTCTTTTTAGAATAGTTTTAGGTAACACAAAATGTACCTGACACAAGTTTAAGCTTGTCAATTCATGTAATTTATTTTAAAAATCATGATTCATATGATCTATTGCTAAAGTGTCAATTGAAATTTATAAAAAGACAAGCATCAATTTTTGACATTTATTTATGTTCTCCTTCAATATTATACATTGTTTGGTAATTTTTTAGAACTACTTATAAATTTAATTGAGGTTCTGGTCATGGTAGTGTCATTCGTTTGGTTATTTTTAGAGTTCTTAGTAACTGAATTATCTGTGAATAAAATGTTGTTTCCTCTGTTCTTTTGTGAAGTAACATCAAAACCTGCCTTCACTGTGTTGTAAAATTCATTTCCCATCATTTGAGGTTTTGCGCTGACTGGTTCAAAGTTGTTGTTGTTGTTGTTGTTGCTGCTAACAGGTCCAAAGTTGTTGTTGTTGTTGTTGTTGCTAACAGGTTCAAAGTTGTTGTTGCTTATGGGTTCAACGTTGTTGTTTGCCATTTTTGTGGTCGGATTGTAGCTGTTTGCAAATTCAGTGTTGTAATTTCCGTTCATCCCACTAGGGTTTTGGGTTTGTGTGTTTTCCGGAAAATAGCCGTTTCCAAAACCATTGTTTGGGTTATTAAAATTCTGATTAAAGCCATTATTATTCACCCCATTATATCCATTCAAACCTCTAGTTTGTTGCTGGTAATTGTTTAAGCCATTGAAACCTTGGTTTAAATTCTGACTTTGTTGTACAAACGGATTATTTCTTGAATTAAATTTATTCATCATGTTACTATAAACGTTGTTAAATCCATTGTTAAATCCGCCATTTTGATTTTGATTCATTAAACCGTTGTTTCTTCCCATATATCCATTTCTTCTTCTCGAGTTGTATAAATGAGCCATACGGGCCCTGAACGCTCGAGCTGCGTTAAGCTGGGCTGTTAACTGCTCTTTCATCGGATGTTCATCAAACAGAGTGTCACCACTTGGTTGCATCATCTCATTTGCTTCGCCGGGTTCTGCAGCTTCATTTTCTCCGGCATCAAAAGCTCTAAAGGGAAATGGGCGGGCAAGGGCACAGACAAGAACTGTTGATATTATAAAACCAATATTCAACATTTTCCTAAAACATACAAAAAAAAAACATTTTAAAGCATTGTGATACATAAACCAAAAAAAAATAAAGCATTTAACAATTTGATCTTAACGATGGCGTAATTAATATAGATTATTACACATGGATTTCCATATCAAGAGCCATATCATTCCGAGACTCCCATATTAGGTCGAGGCAGCAGCCGAGACCTAATATGGGTCGAGGAATGATATAGGAACTGATATGGAAAACCCTGTGTCATAATCTTTTTATCATACATTTTCAGCAAACAAATAAAAATAAATAGCAGACGATATAAATATACGGTGACGTCTAATTTCAAAGTGAGGCTCTAGACCTTGATATGGCATATTTGTCCACTTTTGTGTACACGAGGTCTTGATATGGCCATATGTGCCCACTTTTGTGCACGCAAGGGCTTGATATGGCAAAAAAGACCCTTGTCAAGATATGGCTTGTAAATTTACGGTTGTTACACACGGACAAATTTAAAGGTATCAAAGCAAAATGTATGATAAAAAGGAATATTTTAAAGAAAATCTTTAGGATAGGTCACAAAGACATGTGTAGTGTCATAATACACTTTCTAATACTAAGCAGTTCTTTTCAAAAAGAGATGGTACATTTTTATGCCGTTATTTGTCTCAATAAAAACTGATTCTTTCATACACGTTCACAACTACTATAAAATAAGGTCTTGCGGTTTTGGTTTAAGGAGATACATGTATGCACCTGAAAATAAAAGTAATTAAATGTCCCTAAAAGTGGTCTCTCTTTGAGAAAAAATTAAAATAAAGTTAAATCAAAGAAAAAAAGCATATGTACATTGGTTCTAAAGATATAGGGGTTTAAAAAATTGGTGGGAAATCGGACTTCTTTGGATGTTTTTTTTTTTTGGAATAACATTGAAACCGTTTTTGACCATTTAAGCATAGATATAATGATTAAACTTTAATGAAATTTGGTATACATGTATGTAATTAGACAAGACATTAGAAAAAAATGAAAAGAAAAATAGAGGGTCAATGGGTAAATTAATTCCCATGCATTTTAATGGATAAAGGCAGAGGATATCGAAAAATATTCAAAATATTCAAAACCACAGATTCGTATCTCCTTAACTAATTCATGTACTTATTTTGTTTGTAAAATATGTGTAAAAAAGGGACACATTGTGTCCTAATGATCCTACTTTTACATACATGTACTCAATATCGCATATTTGGGAATGAAATCTTAATTTAAGCAGATACATTTTAGTTAGATTCCTTTTACTAATGCTACTTACCTTTTTTATTGTTCAAACCACCAAAACCCACAATTTCAGATTGCCAAAGGGGATGGAAAATTGAAATCTTTCCTTTTTATCTAAAATTCTACATTCATTAGTTATGCACTTTTGTGGTGCATTTATTATAATTTAGGTTTTAAATGAAGTTAATACACTTGATTATGTAATTAAATTTGAATGTTTTATTGTTTCATATTTGACCTAATGACCTACATGCAAGTCATACTTCCGACTTCGGGGAAATTATTATTTATGGTCACATGAAATTAATATTTAGACTTCCATTGTCACTAGTCTTTTTGTTTCGTTCTTGTAATATCTTAATGACTATTAAATATGAATATATTCCAATTGTACACTCATATGTCGATATAAAATGTAATCCATTTTTTGAAAATCTATATATAAAATGTGTATAAACTATAAAGAATTTCAATGAAGTCATGTTAATTGACATGCATAACCAAATTATAAAGTATTAGACATGCGAAATCCAATAATAAATGCCATTAGGGCACGTATCATGTACAATTATAGGAACAGCTTACTCTTCCTGAGCACATGAGCTCACTCTCGTTACGACGAGTTCGCTTTGTTGATTTATGTTTGGTTGCTTTTGTGAGTTTTTGTCTGTTTCCTCGTGCTGTTCTTGTTCGTGTTTATCGGTTTTGTCGTTGCCTTTCGGCTTTTGACACTCGAATGCCCCATTTGTGCCTCTTTGCCCTTTTTATACCCGTTGAGAAATGGGCTAAATAAGCTAGATCCATGAAAGAGTCACCTGCTTATTTGAGAATATAATTGGGGTCATAGCCTAGATCATAGAGTGGTCAAGGTATAGTCACTATTTGAGTAATTAGGGTCGTCCTCCTGCACAAGGTTTGTCAGGTCATAATTTAATGTGGTTGATAACGTCTTCGTGGGACGACACACGACCACCAGTTCCTTATCCTCATATCGTTGTCAAATAAAGACTTCAAAATGTAAATAAACAATAGTTGACAATATGCCGTTTTCTGGACATTGATAGATCAATGTGAATAAATTAGGAAAATAATGGAATTGAAAATATTTCTGGCTTCGATGAAACACTTTATTACAATGAAGGTTTTCTTAGCATTATTTATGCATAACTGTTTAAACAGAACAATGTGCATAACATTGTTAAAATACATTTATCACTAAAATATGGACAAAAATGGTTTTTATTGCAAATATATACGTACAGGAATTCATTCAAAACAGTTTTTATTTTTGTTGCATGAAGGAGTACGCCAAGGCTGCCCATATCGTCGTAAATTATATATTGATGACCGTGTTTATCTACATTTCAATAATGATATGGAGTCACTTTGACAGTAATGATGGATAATAGCATAGTTATTACATGTTAACACGGAAAACAGAAAACCAAGTGTCACAATTTGATTTATATCTGATATATTGCAAGGTTTGAATGACAGTAAACAGTGTGAATTACATGGTGTACATTTTGTAACTATGCTATATTAATTGATAATTTTTGCACAGTCTTTGTCTTACATGTACCACTTTATTGCCAGTGTTTGACTTTGTTCCTTAAAAACATTTAATCAATGATTAAAACTTGAAATTCGTTTTAATAAAGTTTTACCATATTTGTTCAAACGACTTAAATCGAGAGAAATAAACTGATGTTTTTGTTTAATTTCTTAACCAACTTAAACCGATGTTAAAAAGCATCATGAATTTTGTGTCTATGATTTAGTCTGAAGCAATGAAGGCGTTTTGTTAAAGCACTTCTTTTTATGTGTATGGCAAAACGTATGAAGGTTTTTATTGGCTCAACCATCTAGATTTCCAATCATTGATAGATACTATTTCGTTTTTAGGCAAGCGCCAGCGAAGCCTTATGGAGTCTATAGAGTAGTGATGATTTTCGCGTTTTTTTCAGTCTAGACGGAGTGATCTTCCTGCATCCAGTCTGGAATAAAATGCTTTATTTTCTATATAAATTTTCAATATTTGTTAACATGATATACACTTTTATAAATCTCCATTTGAATCGGCATTTTATATGACCGGCACGAGTTTTATTTTTTCCTTTGCATCTTCCATGAGGAACTATATAGTTAATAGTTTAACACGTTACCATTGTGTTCATTAACTTTAAATTTGAGGGCATCTGCATGACGATCCTTCCTTCGCTCATTAAAATCATTTTGAACAATATACTTTAATAGAGAATTAATCTATTATAGTTCTTATATATTTCGCTTGCCTTTAAACGCTTTAGCGCTTTGATTACTTTATTAGAACGGTGAAATTTTAGAACATGAGAAAAGCCTAATGTATTTATGTAATCAAATCCAATCAAACATATACTTCTATTGTTCAAAACTCCATGTTTTATTGAATATACTACACAGCGTAATTTTAATAATAATGATACATCATGTTCATGTGGATTTGTATTGTTTGATTTAAAAAAAAAACATATATAGCAATAAATCATGCTGTAGGTCTGGTCGAAGATTGCCATCCTGATGTTTTGCACCAAAAACAATAAAATAAACATATTAAATTTGTGTTATAAAATTTGTTTGATCAATTTGTCAGACAAAGCAAACTAAGGATATATAAACGAACTGAAGTTTCCTTACAGGTTTTAAAATATCCACATATTTTTAGAAGATAAAACTGTAAAATATTAATAAGGTAAGACTATTAAGTTACAATTCATGTTTCTGTTCATAGGTACATGTAAGTACTATTGTGATAAATCTTTAATAATAAGATTGTATTTGTTATACAACCTTTCCCAACAACTGCATCAAAATGACAATTAACTGGTTATAACTCAGATAAATTAGTTAACTTTGAAAAAGTGATTGAACTTTAAAATAATATTTGTTTAGAAATGAAGCCCCACTTCTTTGTTTGAGGCAAGATATAGTGAAAAATGTAACGAGAAACATATTGTTTGATTTTGGTATAATTTGGCAGTGATTCTAATCTAATTACATACCCGAGCGAAATTATAAGATAATTCAAGACACTTTTAATTGCTTTTATTATGTGTTATGTACAAAGATGTTCCAGTCAAAATGCTATTATATAAAATAAGATAACACATCATAAATTTTCAGGAAACTTTACAAATATTATCAATATTTTCAGACTTTTTAACAACCAAATCAAATATTAAGGATGTCCAAGTTTATGATCCGGTGCATAGCAATGATGCTTTTCTATATTGCTGGGACTGCTATAGCACAAGGATTCTATTATAGACGATATTATATGGGATGGCCACGTGGTTATGATAACGGATTTGATTGGGACAACGGATGGGATAACGGTTGGGACAATGGATACGATTATGACAATGGTTACCGTCCTTGGTTTGGATGACGCTAGTGGTCCTAATCCTGGCACTTTTGCTTATGTTATTTTTTGTTATCAATAAAAAAGTGTTAATATTTTTAAACCGAATACAAATTTTGTCCCTACTAACGCCAATTGAACCTGTGTTTTCTCTTAAAATACATAAGCGGGATTTCAATCTCCAAAATGAGTGCAAATGTGGTTTTTTTTTAAATGTTTGTATCGTCATCTTTACGCACAGGGAATTTGAATTCTCTTTGATTGTTTTCTTTCATAAAATAAGGAAGACACCACTTGCTTGAATTCGGTCTTTAAGCTCATTCACTATAAATGCGGTTTAGTGAGCTTTGGTTTTTCGGAGCTTGACCAATATTTTGTATTAGTATGTCACTGTCATTGGATTGCTTGTGTTGCAACAAGCAGATTATGTGTGCAATTCTTTTGTTTCTACTTGAACATGTTGAGTTAGTGTATGTGTGCTTTTGATTACAGTTATGCTGATTTGTAAGTATTGTTGTGTATCATAGTAAAATTATAAAAATATTTTACAAGAAATATACTTTATCAATATTGGCATTCTATTTTTTACAAACAGAAATCAACTATCGCTTCTCTTTGGTACATGTTTTACAAGATTTTTCTTAATGTTTGCTAAGCTTCAACTCCATCCACAAAAACACCAACAGTACAACAGTCATGACAGTACTGCAAGTAATTGGAGAATTTATCCAGTCAGCAGACATCAAGTGTATAATATTCCTATAAAAAAATCATGCAAAACTAAATTGGTTGTGTGGACAAATTTTAAGCATACGACGATGATATAATACATCTTGACCATGTTTATATTAGGTTTTGTTGTGACTTAATTTATGTACGCCTGTCGTTTCTTAATTGTTGAGGCTTCAAACAATGACCTATCGACAATTCTTTTACGCATTTCTCTTAAAATTCCTTTGTTAGTATAAAACCCTGAAAATATGTATTGTGGAATAATTATACATGACACAATAATCATTTAATCGTAGAAAAAATAAACTTTGCAATCGAAAAAAGTCACATCAGTGGTCAAACGTTAATTATGGACCTTTGCAAAAAGTGGGTTGCATTGTCGGTTTTTCATTAATGTCCTTAACGTTGTTAATTGGTCTTAACGCTATTTTACGAGTACGGTACATCGGTCGCATTGACGATTACGAGGACGGAAGTTGAATTTCTGAAAAAGGTCCTTTTGTTTAGAAAAAAATATAATACAAATTTATCAAAAAAGCTTTTGAGACCATATTGCACCTGCTATACTAGCTGTCAGAAAACAGGCTGCATTTCCTGCAATCATCGATCTCAATATCATATTAGTGACATCAGTAGTGCGTGATGGAGCTAATGCGCTGAATGTTCCAAGTGCAATGCCCATCGATCCAAAATTAGAAAACCCACATAAGGCATAGGTAGAGACAACTTCAGATCTCTCCTACAATAAACAAAGATAATTTACCACTGAAAACAAAATATAAGGATCTAAATTAGATAAGGGATGATGGAGGAAATCAATTGCAACGGTAAGGAACAAAACGTATGGAAGAAACATTATTTCCTTCACAATATGGCCTTGACTGCATTTGAATTATATGCATTTTATTTAGACCATGGGCCAATTGCAGAACCGCGAGCAGTGCCAAATGGTCTCGTTGAAGGCTGCTGGCGGTTGTCCATTGTGGTTTTTCTAAATTGCCGTTTCTGTAAAGTAATCATAAAATTATGGTTTTCAGGAAGACAGCCTTTGACTTGTCTTAATCGTGTTGACGCTTCTAATGTTTATAAAAAGTCAAATTTTTTACAGTATACAGATGATACAATCGTCTTTGTGTTTTTGGTTGGGGTAGGTGCAACTCCTTACCAATGTGTCAACAATCTTATCGACAGTTGTTTTTTCATACTTTCTTGTTAGTCACACTATTTTACGGTTAAAAAGGAACCTTTTCTTTTTTTAATCCTATATTAAACTTACCGATATAATCCCTAGAAGCAAGGTCACATTATGCGTTCCGTTGTTATATGTGACATCATCGTTGCTGGTCCACCACGTTCCAGTCCAATTTCTATTTGATTCGAAACCCCCAAGTTCTTCCCTGTTGTGAATCATTTTCGCTAGATCAGCGTAGGCAATATACTCGTTTGTAAATGTTTTCTTGGCAACCAGTGTGGCAACTTTTCTACAGTCAGGTACATCAGCACCCATAAAATAAGCGATGGGATAAAATACGTAGGAAGATATAAACTGAAATAGATACAAAAGTTAGGCCAAGTTGGACTAAAACAACTTTTAGGTATAGGATAAAAACTCAATTATTTAGCCATTTTACTACATGTTATTAAAGTAAAGCCGTTAACAAAATTAACAAACTGTGACGTTAAAACTTAATGTCAGAGAAGAAAACAAATTAAGTTGAAATCATACCGGAAAATTAAATATCAAAATGGTCCTGACTCGATACTGGCAATAAAAGTGAAATTATAGTTAAAACCAGGTTTAATGCCGATGATCCATTTTTTTATGTTCCGTAATTTGATGCAAACTTACCGATGCTGCTAAGTTAACTTTCATTTAAATTAGAAATCGCTATGATACTGTTTTTATTTCCGTTGTTTCGGTTATGTATGATGTGTCTGTTTTGTTTGTTTAATTGACGTTTAATCGCTAAACTATTATCGTTGGTTGGAAAGTGACAATCACTGATATCTACGGTATCTACTATTACCTATCGATAGCAAATTCTAAAATGAGCCATGCCAGAAAATGTACCACCGTCACTTTCTTGTGTAATTGTGTTCAGTAGCGGATCAAGACATTTTATCAAGTTGGAACCTTTGACTGTTCACAGAGGGAGCCGGCTTCGTCACGTCTCAATGATTTCTTATAATCAACCATTTTCCATAAGATCCCCACCCCACCTCTTGGATCGGCTTTAGTGTGTATATACCTCAAGTGTCAGATTTTCTATTCCCACTCGTTCACCAAACCAAGTGAGTGACACATTAACAAACTGTAGGATACTGAGGAAAGCTATGACATTGACTACAATGGCTGCCACCAGCTTGGCTGATACCGTTGCTCCAGTTGTAGCTGCCTCGAATATGTTTTTATCTTTTCTAAATTAAATATTAAAACTGAAATGCGACAATAACATCAAGCAAACAAGAATATGTACATAGATGTAACAATTTGAGTCAGACTCTTAAAATTTTCGACCCCAGACCCAGGTTGCTCCTAGTTATAATTTTGATTCCAGTTCACAATTTTGATTTAATATATAAATTTTGTTCTATGAATTCAATATTCATGAAGTGTTTTCCATGTTCAATCTTTTAAGTAAAGCGCCTCTGATGAGTCTTGACTGGATGAAAGGCGAATGAAGCGTAGAAAGAACCATGTTGTAATGTTGATTTGCTATGTGTGATTACAATAAATAAAAGCGTAGCTGCTATGGTTTGAGACGGACACAAGTTTAATGTCACAATGAGATGTACATCATCAAGACAAGTAATGAGATACCAAATTATTGACCGGGTTTAGGAGTAATAATCCGGGATAAAAATGGTAAATGTCGGCTGGCGGATGGGCCGGGAGCGAGGGGAAGAAATTTGCGAAACAGTTTTCTTAGCCACTTGATATTTGATATACAGCAATTGTAGCGGGGTTAGATAACGTAGGATTTGCTTTTAGGTTTGTCGTTTTCCTACTTCATGTTTAACGAAATCTGGCCATTTTTGACTTTGACAAATTTTATTTTAACTCAATTAAGGCAAACTGCGCCTATTCCTTATGTCTTAATAAAATTGAAATATTATTATAATAATTCGTGCATGTTACGAAAAGTTGCTTTCACTTTGCATTTCAACGTTCTCTTTGCACCAATAGTTTGTGCATGTTCAATTTTTGAGATATAGCCCAACATTTTATGTTATTAGCAATTCATGTAATTACTTGCGCTAGTGTTTAAACCTTAAGTTAATTTTCTATTAGGCTAGCGTTGAACTTACGACTTTTCCATCTTTGAATAGTCAATTTTATTATATTCAGTAGGGCTCAGTTCAGGGTACGTTAGCTTAGATATTGCTAGAGCAGCTGGTGCTGACATCACAGACGCTGTCAACAGATGATTGGCTGGTACCTAGGAAAAACTATTCGACAGTTTACCTCTGTTTTAAGTTTTTTCTATAGTTTTTTAAATAAGGTAAGAGCATTTGTATGTCAGATGTTCGAAAAGTAATTAATGTATTACTATATTACTCAAAATGAAATAATAAGCTTGAATCGCACATTCTCTCAAGAACATATAGCAATAATCAGCAACAATTAATTAGGTCATTGTGGCTTCTATAGGTTAAGAACTACCAAATCTAGGCCCCTCTTAAAGCAACCAAAATTGAAAATGTTTGGATATTTAACTTCTTGAGGGGTATATATCCTCTGGTTCCCGTTCATACAAGGAATCATTACTGAAAATGCGAGGTTTCAAGACTTGTTTGGGAGCAGGCTAAATAGAACTAAGAAATATAATTCCTGGAAAACCCCCATTGAAACAAGCAAACATGTATCAAAATTTTAAAAAAAAATTAAAATGATATAATAATGACCAATTATAGGCATTTTTTACACAAATTTTATATTTTAAAAAAACATATTGAAATTTGAAATACCTATATTGAGAATTCTTAATAAGACTATTTTCACATACGTGCCAATCTGATTGGTCGATTTTGGTAGTCAGTGACCTACATTTTTAACATGTTTGTTATGTAACTTACTCAAATTCTATAAATGCTCAAGTTTTTCGCTTAGAATGACAAGTTCAGAAAATGTTTGTTTTTATTGTTTGAATGAAATGAGGCTGTTTAACCATTTATTTTGAAACCATTGGTGCTGAATCATTTGCCTTTTTATATTAAAAACTCGAGTGAGATATTCTTGCTAATCATTGAAGCGCATTTAAGTTAACTAATTTTGAATAGTCGGTATAAACACGATGTCAAATCAAACATTTCAATTTTACAAAACTAAGACCACCCTGTTCCTGAAAGTATCATGATCTAGGAATTACAACAAGAACAGAATTTTTTTTTAAATTGGTTTTGGTATATATTTGTTAACAAAATATATAAAGAAATGACGGATAAACTTTGTGACTAGTCAACACATCCACTTTAATCATTTAGTAGTAAGATTGTTCTTTCCATGAAAAAAGAAGATACATTGGTCGACATCGATCAATATCAGTATCGGCGGTTCTTATTGGTTAATTGACCAGTGTGAGATCGCTGCACGTGCTCTCATCTCAACTTGTTCATCTCACACTGAAAAGAGTTATTTACGGAAGAAATTCATCACTTACCCCGAAATTGATGTATGCACCCATAATACTGCCAGCAATAGTTGCAAAACCTCCTGTCAAAATTGCATGTAGTTCGGAATTTGACAGGTCTTCCAGGAAATTTCGGAGGATGATGGGTAAAGCCGTCTTAAGAAAAGAAAAAAAATCACTAGAAAAACAAATGACAAAAAAAGATAAAGACTGTCAAAAAGAATGTCTTGTTTGTATTAAGGCCATGATAAAGTTCCCTACTCTAGAAACTGAATGGGTTTTTTTTTTTGCATGTGAGATGCCATAATTTTTATTCACATGTTTTGAATTGATAGTTAATAATTTTTTTGTCTTGTATTGCCCAAATTGTCTTGTTTCAATACATTTGCATTTGTTTTACAAAATACTTAGTAATGTTCACCATTCCCAAAAGGATGTTTCCTACAGCGCTGAATGTTTCCACTGGACGAGTTCCCATACAAAAACCCAGGAAATTCCCGCCATGTTTTACAATAAAGGGTATTACACCAAGATAGTAGAGGACGTTGATCATAGTTGCCATGAATATAACAATCGGCATCGCCTGCAAAACGAAGAAAAAGCACAGAAAATAAATGTACATATCTACATGTTATCTATGCTGAACCAAAATAAGATAGGTTCCCAAGACTTTTTTTTCTTGCCAATGCAGTGTTATTCTATACGGCATGTTCTTACGTGCCAAATGTCTGCTTTTTTAACTGAAACAATCTGAAAACGATATCTATACAATATGGTTCATTCACCTAAAATCAGTTTTAATCAGCGAATAAACTATAGTAGGGTTAGGTGGAAGCCTATAGTAGGCTGTTTTTGCAAAATCAATACACTGTGTGCTTTTTTTGAAAATACCCTCAATATTTGTTCCTTATCCAATTAATATTTCAGCTTCTTGTATGACCTTTCAACTTCTAGTAAAGACTGAATGATCCTATATGTATGCATTTTTAATATGTAGATGTGTACTTAACAATTCAATTTACCAATCTACTTACCAATCTTGATAGTTTAACTATGAGTCTTGAATAGACGAAACGCGCGTCAGGCGTAGCAAAATTTATTGTCTGGAACTTTGTTGTCATTTGTATTTCTTACCTTAAATGCAAACTGATGTTCCTTAAAAGTCGAACCAAACACAAAGATTGCCCCGACGTCACTGTACTGAAGGAATTCTTTGAGTCTTTTTCCCAACCAAACAAAAGCATTGTATCCCAATGTTGTCTCTAAGAATATCAGGGCAAAAATAAACTGCAGTGCAAAGCCCCAAAACACAGGATGCCAGTCCACCTGTAAATACAAGTTTCATCTTAGATAAAAGAGTGACCATAAATGAAGTTAAATTTGGAGTTTTCATAAAAAAAGCAACAACAACAAAAATCCAAATGTCAAAAAGGCACCCACCCTCAAGAGCTACGTTTTCGACGCTATATATTTAGCGTCAAACTTTCCTTCATTTGAGATAAATCGATTGTGAGCTTTTTTTCTATTAAATAATTTTTGAACCAACTTTTACGTTAGGCAAAAAAAGAGTAAAGGTTGAATGGTTGGCGGTTTTTCATTGAATATTGTCGGGCATTTTTCATGCTATGTCTCACCTCTCTTTACTTTATCATTATATTATTGAAACGACGCGGCATAAGAAAAATAACTCCATCAATTTTATAAATAAAACTTGATTATATTTTTTGAAAACCACTGGATAAAGGAGATGTGAGTAGCGGCGGAAATTTGAGCCTATGTGGTGCACTACTTTTGAGTCCACAAATGGGTCTTTTTCGGGGATGAAGCGGGCACTCTCCACACATGTTGGCCCAATATTGTTAGTGGTCAGGCTTTCAGTGTTATAGACCTGACAACCTGACGGGAAATCACCCTATTCAGCCACCTATGATACAAAATGTACACACTTGGTCGCTCTTTGGGCTGAGCATATCATAATCGTAAGACCGTAAGTCGCTAGGCTCTGCTGCGGGATATTTGCCACCTGCATGGGCCCCGCACGGGATATTTTGCAGATAGACGTAGTCCAACAATGTTTAACTCTCATGTCGGCAATTAAGTATTTTTCAGATTTCCAATAACTAACTAGCCTCTCAGGCAACAATAAATTAAATCAAATTAAATGCGAAAACCAGCAAGTTTTATTTGAAGGTGTTTAATTAGTCAAGTAATACTTGAGAAAAATGAATGATATTTATTTACCTTAGCAGGATTCACGGAAGTGACGTAAAACAAACCAATGTACAGAGTAATACCACCTAGCGGAATAAGATTATCTGGACGATGTCTTACTGCTTTGACAACTGTATAAACAACGATAAGTGTGAAGACGAGTACCTTTAGTATCCTGAAATGATAATTTATGGCTTATGTAAATAAATATTCATAAGTTACAATTTATTCATTCATCATAGCATAAATATCTAAATAAACCTTAACTTTAACTTCTTTTGCTAATTCTGAAATCATGTTCCATAAATGACATTTTTATTCTCCACAAGTGAAACAGCCAAGTTTGAAAGCCAGCGTTCTGCTGTGATATAGTCGTTCGTTATGGACTGGGCTAAATATGTAGATCTTAAGCTTACTCTATAACGGTGTACTTGGTAACGAAGTTGCAAGAAGCAGAGAGGTCAAAATGGGGCATTCAAATGTCAAATCCGAAGGGCAAAGATCACATAAGAGAAAAGCACGAAAAAAAAACACATAAAAACAACCGAAAAGCAATCAACAACGCTAACTCAAGTCATGACGAGAGTGAAATTAGGTGGTATGGAATGGTATGCATTTCCTGCTTGTTGCAACACACCCGCAACATTGCTAACGGTCAATTCGGCGTGTCAAAGTCAATAAAGGGAAGCAAAGCAAACCATTTGACAAACAAACATAGAACCGTGAGCAGCAACTTCTGGTCTTGTTGAAAATTTCTTGCTGTTTTCCATTGAGATTTTTAAAATCATTGTTTTTTTATGTTGGTTGTGTCGCGTACAATTTATCCACATCTCTTTATCGTCGAATTTGAAACGCATCGTGGAGATAAAAATCCAATGAATATTTTTTTTTTAGGTCATGATGTCTTCCTTAAAATTTCTTAAGTGTAGACAACAATTGAAAAGCATCTGATCGATACCCGCAGTTGAAATCGTTAACGTGCGAGGAGCGTGAAATTTTTCCACGTTGGAAGAACTCATTGCACCACTATAGTTTGTGTTAAGGTTTTCCGCCTTATACAGCCTGAACAACCCGGCATTCTTTATGACAGGGATGCCCTATACCACATGTGAGCACACATCCCAGTCGTTTTGTGGGCATAGCGGCTTTATCCGATCTCGGGTTTCTGGGTTCTAGTTAGTGGACTTTTATCGACAAGCTAAGCGCTGCCAAGGACCTATTCGCCAACCTGAGGCCGCACGGGTTAAAAGTCTTCCAAAGTGTCTATTTCAAAATGTAGATCTAAATATGAACCAGGCTTCCAAGATTCAGTAGTGTCCTTTTTCTCGAGTGTCTGGGGATATACATGTATGAGATGAAGAAAGTCACAAAACCGAGGAATGATCAGTGAAAGGACATCACCAATAAAACAGAAGATGAAGTTTAAAACAAGTCTTCGATTTTTTTTTTACTGGAATTTATCATATGAATAAAGAAACAAATCTGCAATTAGGAGAGCAAAGTTGGTGACCATTAGCATGTCGATAGATTGGCGAAAAACACGTCCACCGAATTGCACAAAAATGAAGTCGTGAGTATCGATCATCGTGTGCTCTGTAATTAAGCTGTTTTTTCCTAGAGTCACTGATGACAAAATAAGATATTTCAAATAACAGAGGGACTATAAATGTTTCGGAACTTTCCACATGTCTATCTTGTGGTTTTGCTTTGAGTACATTTATTTTGAGATCCTGCAACACCTGCTTGTGATTTGCGATGTGGGCGCAATTGTGAAAGTATTGGTAAATATGTTGATTGGAATCGTGAAATTCTTAGTATGTCTCCGGCGGGTACACATGTGACGGTACCCTCATGTTGTCCTGATCGTTCAAGACTTGTATAAAATTTAAAAATTAACCTTCGGTGGTGTGTCATGAACAGTTATTACCATCAGTCATAGCTATAATTAGTAATGGCATGATTACTTTTGCTTTCAAATTATACGTCTCATACGATCTCTAAAAAAATCTTTCTTCATTATCAGCCACTGGTAGAAAAAATCAATATTATGTTAGAGGAAATGGTTAGTTCTTGCTTTGATTAGTGTTTGGCTGGTTGGTGTACTGAGATGATCACCTTAGCATCCCTGATATTTCATCATAAACCTGTTTTGTTTTGTGTAATTACCGGACCCAAAGATCGTAATGGAAGAGGAAGGTTTGGCGCGCCTTAAAACCTGGTTTAACCCACCATTTCTTTTTAAATGCCTGTACCAAGTCAGTACCATTGCGGTCTTCAATTTTTCCGGTATGTCTTCCTTGTTTTGTCTAGTCTTATGGACATTTGAGATTGATTCTCCAAGTTCGGTAATTTTGTTTTTACCTTTATATACTTTTGCTTTTTTCAACTTATTCTTAAACCGTTAACCATTACATATACCTTACCATCGTAGATGCCATTTCATCCTGCCTGTACTCGTCCTCTGGCAGAAAGGGACAAGCGCTGTTCGATTACATTGCTTTAGTTGGTGATTGTAGCGGCTTGTACACCAGAAGCCTGAGATCAAAGTTAGTCCAATAACGGAACAAATAAGTAATCTATATTCGGGTTCTCCACCAAATTTATAATACATTGCATAAGCAACATAGCCTATATATGCCAATAGTAAAATGGCTTTAAGGGCTTTAAAAATTACATTTCGTTTGGAATTCCAGAAGTCCATGAAAATTGTTTGAATGACTTTCACGCGACTTCCACAACAGTCGAAATGTTCATTATTATCTTTTGTTTCAGCCTCTTTGAAAGGTGTGACTTTCTCTGTACTGTTATTTTCATTTTCCTGTAAAGTGAGAAATGTAAACATATAACAATACTAAGTATAGACTAGATAAGTATTGTAATATACAACTGTGACCTGCTATTTGAGTTTAAACACTTATCTACTAAATCGTGGTAATTATCCGATGCATGGTTTACTGTAAAGATTGCAGGCATTTTATCGAAATCCATATATACTCTTCAAAAAAAGTTACGCATAGATAGAAAATTCCCCGTAGGTTTAATGCAAATCGAAACAATTTCAAAACACTATTGCCGAGCTGTTCTGCAACCGATTTTCACGAAATAAAATTCAGTAAAAAGAAAACAAAATAGAGATTGTTTGTTTTATTTTGTGTAAAATCGTAACATCGCTGCTTTTTAAGATATGGCAAGTGGAACTCAAGTGTACATTTTACGATTCAATTTCCCGTTTAAATCAATGCAAAATGTTCCGTGAAAAACATTAGTCGTGTTCTACTTCCAATTTCTTAAAAACCATTGAAGTTAGGATTTTGGTCTGAATTTAACAAACAATTTTCATTTTGTTTTCTTTTTACTGGATTTTATTTCGTGAAAATCGGTTGCAGAACAGCTTGGCAATAATGTTTTGAAATTGTTTCGATTTTTTTTGCAGAGTATATATTGTTCTTTTTTTTTTACATAAGAAACCCACTTCTCTGTTTTATTAATGTAATAAAAAAGTTATGTGCATGTATGTACTCTATGTGTGAAAACAAAGTATATTCCAAAAACCGGAGGTAGTTTATCAAAATGGTATTTTGATATTAGGTTTCAGCTACATGTATGTGCAAAATCTAGTTTACATTGGCTGGTTTAAACGGCCAAATTTTGAAAGCGCCAAAATGTCAAAAGGTAGAGAAAGTTATTTTTACGCCAACATTTTAACGACCAGTGTTACATACTAGTTTTCCCCCATACTATAATTTCCCCCCCCCCCGGAAAGATCTAGTATATACTAGATTTTCCCCCGGGGAAAAATGATTATATACTGAGCTTTCCCCCAGGGGAAAATCTGGTATGTGTAAATACTTACTCAATTTTCCGCCATACTGATCTTTCCCCTATTCAAAGCCGTTGCAAAATAAATGATTGTTAAAGTAAAATACGAGGTTTTCAATATTTTAAAGATTATTACTAATGAATTTCAATTCATGGGTGTATTCTTTTTTATTGACTAACATAAAAATATTTGTCTAAATATGATGAAAAACAGCCTATACTATATAAACACAAAAGTACGCCAATATGTAATTTATCCGTCCAATATATCCATATTGGACGGATACCCCCGGTTTCTTTTGAAAGTTTTGTTATTACCTTTATTATCAAATCAGTCAATATCAAATACTGGACTCGTCAATATGGCATATTGGACTAGTCAATATGGCATGTCAGCCATATTGGTCAGGTTAGTCAATAAAGGTATAATTGCGTAAAGTTATCCATATTGGCTGAGTTATTGGTCCAAGGCTAGCCATATTGGACTGAGGCGAAGCCAAAGTCCAATATGGCTAGCCTCGGACCAATAACTCAGCCAATATGGAAAACTTTACGCAATAAAACTATATTATTATTAATGTCTATAGTATATATTATATATGAGATGCAAATATTTGTAAAAGTTTATGAAGGGAAACCCACATTGCCTGTGTGCACGCTAAGTGCAAAACGAATATTCTAGTATCTAGACCGTATTAATTGTAATGCCCTTGCGTCCACCTGTCTGTGCGTCTGTCACAGTTTATGTATAGCAGTAACTGCTATTTGTAGGCTTTCGATATTTGGTGGGCAGCTTTAGGTAGAATGCGCTTTCAGGTCTGTTCCTTAATTATCTATGTCCTGTTTAACGAGCCGACTTAGAATTATTTTAGCTCGGGTAAGACCAAAGAATTATGTTATTGTATTTTTATTAATGCTCGAAAACTGCGCTTACATTTTACGATTTGAATATATTTTTAAAAATCTTAACTCTAATGAATAATTGTGCTTTTCTTACATGTTGATCTTCAAGGGATTAGTTCAATGCAACAAGACTATTTTAACGGTTTTTCATAGCAATGTATTGAATAAAATTGTATTTGCCGTTTGATTAATTAAAATTAAGTATTTGTTGTAGCATTTCGAAAAGTATAAAAGTGTATCTATATCACAAAAAAAGACAATAAAAAAACAACAAACAACTGCTGTGGGTGTTCATTATTTTTGCAAGTTCTGTTTATTCTATGGAATCTAATCTATTTCAAAACCTTTACATGTAATACCTTATAACATACTAGTTGGCTGTATTGCCTAAAGTAAGCCATCAAATGAAGAGCACACTATGAAGCAAAAACAAATTGAGACTAGTCTTTGTCTTGGATAATTATAAAACATAATCAAGACAATTTGGACTTAAAAACCCAAAAATCATGTTGATGGTAATTTTAATAAATAGATCAAGTAAAACTGTATACGCATAACATTTAACCGAAATTAGTGCATAATTAGAAATATTACATTGACAAAGTGATAAAAAAATAACATATTACAAGTAAGACTACACAGAGCCCATGTATGAAGGGGGACACCTCAGTATGGGTTTGCAAAAAGGGGAAAATGTAGTATATACTCATTTTTCCTACCCGATTTTTAGGGGGGAGGAATCAGTATAAACTGATATTTTCGGGGGAAATCTCAGTATAATGAGTAGGGGGAAAACTAGTATGTAACACCGGCTATATTATTTTGGAAACTACGTCACTATTCTGTATTTAAGACAAAAGACGCCTCCCAGTTTATGTTTTGAAAAATCACATTTTAATTTGATCAACGTGAAGTTTATTTTTCTGAAAAGTTTAACGTAATTATGTAAACTCGTAGTATCTCAAGCTCTAAGCTCATATAGCAAAGGAAACAAAATAGAGGCTCATTTGAGTCTGTGTCGCTAGCATCACTTATATGCCTGAATTTTTAGGCTTTAAGGAAAACTATTTTTACCACTTTTTTAATGATGGTTACTTTATCTCTTGAAAAATCTAATCTAAGAATTCAAAGATCTAGCGCTTGTTTTTTTTTTTACATTCAGATTACACCAGACATGGGTCCTATAGCGCTATTGACGAACGGATTGACGACGGGCGCCAATTAATGGCAATAACCCACATGACCCGAAGTTAAGGTGAGCTAAAAACTCCATTAAACATCACATAATAAAAAATTAACACATAGAGTTTACCTCGTCATTTGGAACAAATCCTTTATTCTCAAAAGTTACTGGAACTATTAAGTTGTCTGTCGTACTGTTTTGCATTGTAGATTTTATGTTGGTATTTTTAAGAATTTAATAATGTTATCATAAATTCATTTTATGCTGATAAACATGAAACTCGAGAGTAGTGATCAAACTATTTTACCCATCAGGTTTTACTGTGTTTACGTTGACAGTTAACTTGTAAATACATTTGCATCAAAGTGGTTTTAAACGCGAACATGTTTTAAAATAAGTCTGTTTTTTTTTATTTTGAATTGTTTCTAAATTGTACCTCAAAAATTAGAAACTGAATAAGTTTTAATTAAATTATACGTACAATTTTGTAAAACTAATTTGCCTTTGCATTATACAATTTTAAAAAGAAAAACCGAAGAACCAAGCAGCAAAAAGAACAAGAGGCTGAGCTCCCAGGAGCCTGAATCGCTGACCTGGTCTTGATGTCAACCCTATGAAGAACTTTGTAGAGCTGAATATGCTGAACATTTATAAGCAAGCAACATCTTTTCTCTTTCAGCAATACTTTTAATTATGTAAGCCAAAAATTGCAAAATGTTATTTTAAGGGCCGTCTGAACACTTTGCTATAAACTAAGAGCATAATGAACTTAACATTTAAGCAAGCAACCACTTTTCTTTATCTGCTATAGTTTTAATAATATAAGCCCCAAAAAAGAAAACATGTTTATTTAGGGGCTGTAATCCCTATAAGGGGTCATCTGACAACTTAAAACCTATGGAGACTTTTGTAGAGCTAATTGAGCTGAACATTTAAGCAAGCAACAGCTTTTCCCTATCTGCAATAGTTTTCATTCTGTAGGCCAAAAACACTATTTTTTCCTTTAAGGGGCTGTAACCCCTATAAGGGGTCATCTGACATTGAACTTCGACCCTATGAAGACTTTTGTAAAGGTAAATGAGCTGAACATTAAAGCAAGCAACAGCTATTCTCTATCTGCAATAGTTTTTATTCTATAGGCCAAAAACACTATCTTTTGTCTTTAAGGGACTGTAACCCCTATAAGGGGTCATTTGACAACTTCGACCATATAAAGAATTTTGTAGAGCTTAATGAGCTGAACATTTTTAAAAGCAAGCAACAGCTTTTTTCTATCTGCAATAGTTTTCAATATATAGGCCAAAAACACTATTTTTTGCCTTTAAGGGGCTGTTACATAAACCCCTATAAGGGGTCATCTGACAACTTCCACCCTATGCCAACTTTGGTAGAGCTAATTGAGCTGAACATTTAAGCAAGCAACATCTTTTCTCTATCTGCAGTAGTTTTCATTCTATAGGCCAAAAACACTATTTTTCGCCTTTAAGGGGCTGTAATCCCTATAAGGGGTCATCTGACAACTTCCACCCTATGACAACTTTGGTAGAGCTAATTGAGCTGAACATTTAAGCAAGCAACAGCGTTTCTCTATCTGCATTAGTTTTCATTCTATATACCAAAAACACTATTTTTTGCATTTAAGGGACTGTAACCCCTATAAGGGGTCATCTGACAACTTCAACGTTATGGAGACTTTTGTAGAGCAAAATGGACTGAACATTAAAGCAAGCAACAGCTTTTCTCTATCTGCAATAATTTTCATTCTATAGGGCAAAAACATGAAAAAGGCTATTTTTTACCTTTAAAGGGCAATAACCCCTATCAGGGGTCAACTGACAACTTCGACCTAACGGAGACTTTTGTAGAGCTTTTGATTCTGAAGAGCCTAATGTCCTTCGGATTTTTTTCTATCTGTTATGGTTGCTGAGTTATAAGCCATTTTAAGTGGTTTTAACCTATGTTCTATTTATAGTAACAACAGCCATAATTTTTTATCGAATCATTTTAAAATGAGGATTGTTTGTTGCCAACATGTCATATACCATTCCTGTTTCAGTTAAATTGGTTGAGTGGTTTCAGAGGAGAAGATTTTTGAAATTGTTAACGGACGACAGACGACGGACGACGGACGCATGGTGATGGCATAAGCTCACATGGCCTTTGGGCAGGTGAGCTAAAAATAGATCATACAAATACAGCAAAAAACAAAACAAAAACAAAAAGAGCATATAGCAACAGTATAAATAAAAGCAACACACAACAGAACACTGAGCTAGAACAATTTAATATTCGCTGGACGGCTGTGCACTTAAAGAGAAACAAATAGTATTACATGAAAAATGAAAAGTTCAATATTAAACCGAAATCAAATGGAAAATGCAAGAAAAGTTATAAGTATTTCATTACCTTTTATGGTTAGAAATGTGTAGATTATAACATAATTTTATTTTATTTTTTTTCAATTTCTCATCTTAAATAAACCTCCATCGATTAGATTTTTTTTTTATGTTACGTAATTTCCAAGTATCGATTTTCACCTAAGGCCTTGCCTCTTCATCCGTTGAAATATTTTCGGTAAAAATGTAGTTGATTTAGAGTAGATAGGGGTGGAAAATTAAACTTACATGGTGCTACTTTGCTTTATTTTGCGGTTTTACATGCATAAAAAAAATGGCACCCTTCACACTAGTTTGCTCACTTTGCTCACAGTTTAGGTATTCCCTATGATAGACCTGACGACCTCGGCGTACGATTGTCAGAATTAAGATACACTTAGTCGTCTTTTATGACAGGCTAGGCACTTCTGCGGCCATATGAGCCATCCTGGCCCAACATCGGACTTAAATGACATGATACAGTAGCACGACAAACTACTGGATTAAATATTGGTACTTTATAATACCTACACGAAGTTGCAATTGAATAATTCATATAAATATTCTGAAAATAAATTACTGGACTATCAAAAAGCCATTTCGAATGTCAAAAGTCCGAGAGGGCAGAAAAAATTCATTCATTAAAATCGAGAATAATGTGTTCAGCCTATTTTCGAAAACGTCTGACCACGTGTTTGTTTTAAAACCTTATTCTTACCCAAATGATTTTTTTTTTGTCAGAACGGTTAGAAAATATAAATTGCATGAAAATATAGTCAATCACGTTTAAATATGAATGTTCACGATCTTATTAAAACATAAATTGAAACCATTTTACATTTATGATGTACACAAATTAAAGTAATTTTTATCATATTTAAAACGGAAGAATATGGATTATGTGCCAGAAAGACACGATCCACATATTTTAATGAGTTTGATAAATGTACAACAGCCAAATTTTACTGCGTACTCTTTTTTAAATTGATTATGCATGTACAGGTCCCTGGCAAAGATTGGTGAATGATAAATGAAGTAGATGAAATTCGATCGTGTTTTTTAAAGCAACATTTATCTAAAATATAAGCTTCAGGGTTGCCAATAGGCCGACAGCAGCGCTCAGTTGGTTGTAAAAGGCCACTAAAGAGCGCTTAGGAATCGGACATCAGGTCAGACCGCCTTGTTTACAAATCGACTATGATGTGTATCTTACGACCTAGGAAGTTGAATGGGGGTATCATTGTCATTAGGAATGCCGGGGTCATCCGTCAGGTTATTATATGGAAAACTTGACTGCAAACCATAGTGGTGCTCCGTATTGGGAGAAAATGTCACGTTCCTCGCACGTTAAAGAACTCTGCTGCAGGTATCGGTAAGAGTGGGGACTGTTGATTCCCAATGCATAAGGATAAATTGTCCGGTCATACATGTACCCGTCACTCCTTTTTTAGCTCACCTGACCCAAAGGGTCATGTGAGCTATTGCCATCACTTGGCGTCCGACGTCCATCCGTCGTCCGTCGTCCGTTAGCTTTTTTCAAACATCTTCTTCTCTGACACTGCTTGGCCAAATGCAGCTAAACTTGATATGGTTGTTCCTTAGGGTATTGTGCAAAAAGTTTGCGTTGGAATTTTTGATACGTCAAAAAACATGGCCGCTGTTACTAAAAATAGAACAGGGGGTCAAATACAGTTTTTTTGCAAATAACTCAAAAAACAGTAACATGGGTAAAAGTGATCAGCACCTCTACCTGCCTAGAAATTTTCAAAAAGATCCAACAACCGATGTAGGAGTTTTTGCCCTTTTCTGGATTTTTTCAAAATTTTGCACTTATTTAGCCCTATATCTTGAAAACTATGCAAGATATTTCAAAAATTCAAATTGCATATAATTGAGAACATCAAGATCTACATTTCATAAAATTAGGTCAAAGCTGTAGGACCATTCCTTTTAGGAATTATTGCCCTTAAATATTCAAAATTTACCATTTTTCATTACTTTTCCCTGAATTCAAAGATTAACTTGTCTGACACCATAAGACCAACTGCATTTAAACTTGACACACTTGTTTAATAGCATATATGCTACAAATCTATTGTTCGGATTTTAGATTCGTCAAAAAACATGGCCGCCATGGCTAAAAATAGAACATAGGGGTAAATTGTAGTTTTTGCTAATACATGTAACTCAAAAATGGTTACAGATATCAACATTGTGCAAGAATCAAAAGTGATCAGCTTATTAAGATCTACCTGTCCCGAAAGTTTGAAAAAGATCCAACCGCTGATGTGGGATTTATTGCCTTTTTTTATTCATTTTCAAAATTTTGCACTTATTTAGCCCTATATCTTGAAACTATACAAGATATTTCAAAAATTTAAATTGCATATGGTTAAGCACAATAATATCAACAAAATATATGTATCTGTGTAGTTCAGGTGAGCGATTCAGGCTCCTGGGAGCCTCTTATTCTAATGACAGTCAAAATTGTCTTCCCGATTGGAAGCCTGCTGAAGGTCACGATGAGAATAGGACCCAAAGAATCCTAAATGCATGCAGGAGACTAAATTGTCAGATTCTTCCCATCGCTCCTTTTCCACAGCTTAAACCCTAATCTTCCCAATTACTTTCATTTATTCATTCGTTATCATTTCATGTTCATTTTATAACCCCTTTCATGTTGATCTCCCTGATATGGCCGAATACGTGTATGTTGCCTGGGAGTAAAAAGCACTAACTAACCAAATTTTCAGACTTTTACCAAATTATTTTCAGACTCTTTCATTATGTTTTAGTTAGTAAAATTGAGATTTATCACATTTAATGAGACACAGATTTAATGAAGAAAATTGGTGTAGACAAAATGTTGTGTATCATTATAAGTTAAAAATTGCAGCTTTTTCAAAGCTTTGGTGTCTAATCCTACCTTTACAATGAAACTTGTTGTTTCCATTTTCAAAATGTCTTTTTTTTTCTTTATGCATAAACTTTTTCCTCGGGATAAGATGAAATATATATCGAAGAAGCGTAAAATATGATACAGTAAGGTTTTAGTTCAAACATGGTTTGCACAACAGGAGATAGTCATAACCCATGCGTATTAATTTCATGGACCAACAATTTCGTTTGAAATTTCAACAATAAAACGAAATTGCATTTTATTACTGAACACTTGACATCAGGGTTGGTAATAGTTTTGTTTGTGTACCATGGTGTTTTTCATTCTTATTGAAATATTGTGTCGTGTATCCGTATTCTTTTTATAAAATTTAATGATAATTGATATGAGTTTAGAAATACCGCTTGATTTGCAAGCTCTGAAATCAAATATAACAACACAAGATGAGAACCTTTTAAAGTTAAAATATTAGCCTTAAATTGATTAAAAATTCTTAATATTTAATGATAATATTTAAAAAAGATATGATTTTGAAAGAATTTTTCAGCCCAAATTGAATTTTCTTCAAAATTTTGTGTAGAATGGAGGAGGAGGAGATGCTTTAAGATTTAAGGGAAAAAAAAGAAGGAATGTGCTCATGGGACACGGATGCCCCCGCTAGTCTCCAAACAGGAAGTGAAATTCACACAGATTTGAAATTCGCTAAGGATGTGCAGTTTGTCATACCGAACCATCCGACCAAGTTTCAAATCATTCCCATTTATGAATTCTGAGATAAGCCTGACAGATCGAACTTGTCAAGTCGATTTTCGTACATTAAATATCGGCACAACACCAAACAGAAAGTAGAGGTATGACAGGTCTGAATACGGTAAGGACGTACAGTTAGTCATACTGAAACATCCTACCAAGTTTCAAATCATTCCCACGTGCGGTTTCTGAAATACGGCGGACGGAAAATCGATTTGCAAGTCGATTTCAATAGATGTAGAGGTCAGACAGATCTGAAAGTCACTATATAGACCATACAATTCTGTTATACTGAACCATCCTACCAAGTTTCAAATCATTCCCATGTACTGTTTCTGACGTTAGGTCATAATAAACATGCAAGTCCAATAATGATGGAATAAAACTAAGCCAGCAGCGGCTTTCTGAGGGCTAAATCGATGGAACTGAACTTATCCAACTTTCGGACTTATTTTTAATTGTAAAAGACACATCAATGGTCACTTCTGAACTTTTTTGGTATCGAGTTTCATTATTTTTTATGAAAGTGATAGATAGTTTCCCTCTGAATCAAAAATAAGCCCAGGTACATTTGTGCTCGATTTCAAGATAAATGACGTCCAAAAAAAGGCGAAAATACTTAGTTTAAACATATTTATTTATCCTGGATTGGGAATACATAACTCTCCAGCTAGCAGTTTGCAAGTGTGGCCTTTGCAGCGGCCCTAATTGAGCCTACTCTTATCGAACTCTACAAAGGGGTCTTTAACGTGCATGGGGTATTGCTCTCCACATACACGGGACAACCTTTTTCGTCCCTTTCGAAGGACTAGCATCGTTCCTTGAGACCATCCTCGAAAATGGTGTCAAGAGAGAGTCGGAAAATTGGTTCATGAAATTTTCACCCCGAACGAGGATCGAACCACGAACCTAATTACAGGCAAAAAATACTTACTTTTATCATGGTGACGTTTTCGCCCTTGAAGACCATGATAGAAGTACTATCATGTATTTCAAGAAATTTTCATTACTTGTGTTAACTTTAAAGTCTGTATCAAATCATATCATAAAATAAGTGATCAAGTGTGCAAATTTCAGAGAAGTTCCAGATTCGGGTAGATTTCTGGAGCATGAAGAGTAACCATCCCTGTACTTTAAGTTTCTCTGCAACCCGAAAAAACGTATTGAAACATAAGGACGAGCTAGCATAGGCCAAATTATAGTATTTAAAGAAATGAAATAAGAAAAATATAAAACTCTTTAATACATGGAAAGTTAGAAAATAATTCTACAATTGTAACAAAATTCACAAATAATCACATGCAAAAGCATCAAATAAATCATCAATTTCGACTTGCAATATAAAAAGTAAAACTCTTAAACACGTTTAAGTAATCACTATATATTCGTGGTTATTGCAAAGAATACTCATGTTTGTTAAAATTATTTCAAGCGCTAAATTCCAACCCTTGTTCGTATAAAAAGTAAATACAGTTTTTGTGTTCCGGTTCTTTATCCAGTGTACAAAATTCCTGAAATAAAACGAATACAACATTACATTAAAGATATGGTATATCAGATAATTAAATTAGAATTATGTTACAATTTGTGCAAATGTAGTGCCGGTACTTTGTTTGTTTGATATTTTCAGGTGACATTATAAAGTGAAGTACAAAAACATTAGAAAATAGATCATTTGAAGATCAATTTTTGGATTCTAATACAAATAAAATAATATTGGAAAATTATGCATCTCTGAGGTTATACACGATTAAAGTTAATATCATAAAATACAATACATTGCATGTTCAATAGCATACAACACTCAATTGATAAGTGATTACTTTTTGACACAAAAAAAAGTGGTGTCCAAGTGCTGTTGGTGGGGCTTGGTGGCCAATTGCAAGAAGGCAAAGGCGTTGGTTTGTCAGTTACCTGCCCAAGGTCGGTGGTTTCCTCGAGGTACTCCGAATCACTCCACCATTAAATTTGACCACCATGTATGTCTCAGGTGCATCGATAAAAATGTTGAACCCCAACTACTGTACGCACAGTTAGAGTTTTTAGCATATAAAAGATATATTTTTTTCTTAATATTTATTGCAAATTTACCTGCTATACTTCCGGTCAAAAAGCAGGCAGCATTTCCCGCAATCATGGCTCTAAGTATCATACTACTAACATCGGTGGTCCGTGAAGGAGCCAGAGAAGTTAACGCACCGAGTAAAATTCCCATGGATCCAAAATTAGCAAAGCCACAAAGGGCATAGGTCGCAACCACTTCAGATCGATCCTAAAATATTTCAAAACAATATATTATGCGGTTAATTCTAAAGAAATAAATATCAGCAAAAAAAAAGTAAAATGCTTTTAAATGTATCCAAATTTATTCAAGATGCGCTAAAGAATGCAGCACTTTGTCCTTCCAAACTGAATTCTTTTGACTTTTTTAGTGATTCAACATAAAATTCATTTTAATGTGCTTTACACAGGAAAACAAAGAAAACGACATTTATGGGATAGAAGATATAAAAGCCTAAATTAATGTGTTTGCCGGTATTGTCAATGCCCTTTCGGACTTTGACACCACTCGAGGGCCCCATTGGTGCCTCTTTGCTTCTTTAGCAATATACGTGCAAATTATTCATAACCAGGATGCTTCTATTGAAAAATTGGTTACACACTGCCCTTTGATTTTATATGAAAAATGTTTGACCAGAATAAGGGTTCATACAGTTCACAAACAGAAACTTTACTTTTTACTAAAAAGCTTATAAAGTTACCAACCGACATTATTCCCAAAAGTAACGTAACATTATGAGTTCCGTTATTATAGATGACGTCATCTTTATAGTTCCACCAGGTCAAGGTCGAATTAAAATTAAAACTTTCCAGTTCTTTCCGGTTGCTGATCATTTTGGCTAGATCAGCGTAGGCAATATATTCGTTTGTAAATGTTTTCTTGGCCACAAGGGTGGCAACTTTTCTACAGTCAGGTACATCAGCACCCATAAAATATGCAATGGGATAAAAGACGTAGGAGCAAATAAACTAAAACGAGAAAATAAACATTTAAATACATTTTTATATTATAAAATTATGTAATGCTTTGGTAATTTGCACTTTTTACATTTGAATTGCATGTAAGTTTTGATGAGTTTTAGCATGATACTTCATAATTAAGTTTTCCGTCGGTGTACTACATTGTAGCTATATAACTACATTTTGAATGTATACACAGGCGAATTTGGCTCGTATGAGTTTCACATGAAAAAGTTCACATAAAATTCACCCGAATCGAGCTTATACGTGAAACTCACATGAAAAAGTTCACGTGAGTTTCACGTGAAATGAGCTTTCACATGAAATTCACACGAATCTCACGTGAGTTTCACATGAAATTCACATGAAAACACTTCACATCAATTTCACGTGAGTCAGTTTCATGTGAAACTCACATGATTTTCATGTGAAATTCACGTGAGATTCACATGAATATCACATAAAGCGCGATTCACGTGAAACTTATGTGAGCCAAGTTTGCCGGTGTAAGTAGAAACGGAAACAGAATGAATAGATAAATGATTCCTGTTTGTTTTGTACAACGCAGTCATCGCTAAAATTACGTCAACCATCTCTTGAAGTCAAATCTAGTATAACGCCCCGTTTTTCAATCTTGCATTATTTATATGGTCGTCGATACAATGAAACAAAAACAAAAGTCCCAAAAGGACTTAATTTGAATTCAAAATCCTTAAAAACAAAAAGACATAATATGAAGACGTTGAAGACAGCGACAATAAATAAAAACAGCAGCATAAAAACATTCAAACTGAAAGACGGGGAGAACGTATGTAAACACAAAAGCAAATTAAAGTGGCCGGAATTTTAAGAAGTTCACGGGTTTGCTATCTGAAAATAGCCCTTGTTTTGTACGTGTTTACGATGTCAAAACCTCAGATTATAATTTTAAATTCTTACCTCAAGAGTCAGATCTTCGATTCCAACTCGTTCACCAAACCATGTAAGAGTTACATTCACAAACTGGAGAATACTAAGAAATGCAATGACGTTCACGACAATAGCAGCAACTAACTTAGCCGATACCGTTGCCCCATTTGTAGCTGCCCCAAAAATATTAGTCTCTTTGCTGCAAAATAAATCAAGAATTTAATCATATCGAATTTATTCGACAAAAATTACATCAAATTAAAAAGTTACAAATTAGAAATTCCAAGATGGAAAACCGCCGACAGCCTTCAAAGTGATGTGTGTTCCAGTGCTCCATGTAACTACTCACAAATTTGTATTGCATATTTATTATAAGGTTCTTTGTGAGTTCGTAAAATGCAAAGTTTGGTCATAAACATAGTCAGATTAAGTAGTTTGCCTTAATAATGATGATGATGCCAGCGGTGTAAATCGATGTTTTATTGTATGTTGTTTTTCGATGTACTTTTTTAATGTTTCTGGGTGTTCAGCTGCCCGAGACCCCTTCGAGCCCCTGACCAAAGATGAAAACTAAACAGAAACCAATTAAACATCGTCGAAACCTACAGTTGAATACGATTTCGATACGCTACTTATCACCACGTAGCGATAGCTTGACCAATCGTAGGTTTCCGACTATGCCAAATAAGTAATAATGGGCATTTGAATGTCAGAAATACGGAAAAGTACTCTCAAAATCAGTTGGCAAAATTAACAATAATACGAAAAGGCACAAATCTTGAGAAAACTTAACAAAATCACAAATAACTAAATTGCTATACGGTTCATCGATGTGTGCTTCAGGTGGTTGAATGGGGCAGCCCTGTCATAATGAATGCCGGTTTTGTCAGGCCAAAATGTGGAAAACCTGACCGCAAACCACATAGTTGCACGTTGTTGGGAAAAATGACACGTTCCTCGCAGGTTAAGGAACCCTGTTGCAGGTCTCGGTAAAAGTAGGACCCGTAGGATCATCATACAGCAGGCTACACACTCATCACTCCTTTTTTCCAGTGGCAGTCAACTCTCCTCCCTGATTTGCCTTGTGTCCCCATTTCTTCCACTTCATCATCATTTGGTCATTGTATTACCCCTTTCATGTTCATCTCCCGGATAGAACCGAAATTGTGATGCTTTGGAAAAGAGCAATAACTAACTAACTTGGTAACAGGACATCAAATCAATCAATAACCCTGGAGCTTCAGGAGTACATATAGAAAACAGTTTCTGCTTCTTATAACACATTTGCCGTGTTGTAAGGGATAAAGTTAGTAATAAACGCATCCGATTAAGATCAATACATCAAATATACGACAAACCTTGACACAAAGTTTATCTTTATGTTATGGTAATTTCTTCGTGTTTCGGGTGTATTTCTGAATCATGTTTTGTATGTTAAATGGTTTGAGGATAAGTACCCTCAAAAACGCATTTTATAGAAATATAATACAGACACATTTTTCCTTACGATCTTTCTATCTTTGAATATTCAGTTGCTTTATGCTTAGTTTTACTGATTTCTGGATAAGTCAGCTTTGACATCGCTAAAGCAGCTGGCGCAGACATAACGGAAGCCGTTAGTAGATGGTTTGCTGGGACCTATCAACAAAGCAAGACTAGATTAGGTGAAGTTATGAAATATAAAAATCCAGTGCCAACTTTTAGTCTTGTAGTCTGAATGACATCAAAATATCAAATATATTGTCTATTTTATTTTGATACTTGCAAATTAATTAAAACATATTTAATTATCCTAGATTCGGACACAAGCTTGATGCCTCTGTGAAACACCCTCGAGAAAACAGTTTGCGAGTATGGCCTTTGTAGCGGAACTCATTGAGACTACTCCTTACGGATTCTTCAAAAGAGGTCTTTGATTTGCATGGGGTATTGATCTCCCAATACCTGGGGTAAGCTTTTTTCATCCCTTCCGAAGGACATCGTTTCTTCAGTTTACCTCGAAAATGGAGTCAAGAGTGTCTTTTTGAATTGTTCTCCCCTGACGAGTTAGTAGCATAATGCGTTATTCTTATCCTATCCACACTTATTGTCAAATTTAATACTTCGACAAGAATGCCTTTGTTAGTTAAAGGTGTATTAAAAATTGGCGCATGTTTACGTTACACCAACAAACACTTTTTGTCTTTTTTACAAGAATTGTCAAAGTCGACCCCCACCAAATTGAATAAAGGTATCATACCAATAATTATTATAATTTATCTTTTAAACTAGTAAATATATCACGAGTTGAAAAGGCGTACCTTGTGTTTAAATTGCCTATTTTGAATAAAAAACTTAAAATAAAAGTTAACTTACTCCAAAACTTATATATGCACCCAGCACACTCCCCGCAATAGTCGCAAACCCTCCTGTCATGATGGCATGAATTTCCGAGTTCGTCATGTCCTTCAGAAAGGGTCGAAGCATTAGAGGCAAATCTGTCTTGAGAAAAAGTATTAAAACAGATTTATAATAAAGTGATAAAAAAATACTGAACTGGTGAGATCCATGTCAAATGTCCGAGAGAGAAAACAAAATAATGTTTGCTTAAGGTAGTACAAGAATAAAACATCGGTTGGATAGATTTTTTTTTAAATTTTGGCATAAGAAGTATCTATGTGCATATGTTTCAAAAAGGAAATAAAAAGAACAGGTCACCGTGCTTAATTTTTGTAGAAAATTTATCAAAAACAGTTCGAATTTGGCTATTTTTATTTAGATCATAGGGAAGAATGGTTTAAATTATAATTTTTTTTCAAATTTCACGTGATAGAATGTTGTTATATTTTGTCAAAACATCAATTTGTGTTAGTCCTTTGAAAATAAGAAATAAAATCATGGGAAAGGGATCACCGTTCATTTTCTAAAAATAAATTGGAAAAACTGAATTTTCCCTTCACATTTCATATAAATTATCTCCCTTGAAAAAAAGTATGGGAAATGTTATAAAATGAATGTAACAGTTAGGTTTTGTTTAAAACTTATTTTCCCCTCATAATTTATCATTTTAACAATCTTCATACAGTTAAATAGCAATGTTTTTGCCTTTGCTTAAATTTGGTAACATGCTCAGAAAATATGCTGAGTGTTAGACTACTGTACTACCTTAAATATTGTTTGTTTTATGTCCAGTTAACAAAATTTCAGTCATAGTCAGGACAAGAACAACAAGTCATTGAAACATCATTGAATTGCATGTGTAGACCAACCAACCAACTCACAAGACAGTCCTTTACCCTCAACGCGGCACAGGCCAATGCACCCAGAGAGTGACGAAACCCTTCCCCCAAACTTTCGCTCAAACTGGAACACTTACCTAAGGTGACTGATAAATAAAAACCCGTAACTGAAATGAGGTCATAATAGTTGGAACATTTACCTGTGTGGGATAGAGCCAACCTTTACCCAGTTTGCATAACCACCCCTTATCTGTCTAATATACAATGTTAAATCCTGGTTGAGACCTACACACACTGAGAGAGAACAAGAGGCTCCCAGGAGCCTGAATCGCTTACCTGGTCTTGAGTCAACCCTTTACATGAAAAGACTTTTCTAGAGCTAAATGAGCTGAACATTTAAGCAAGTAACAGCTTTTCTCTATCTACTATAGTTTCATTCTGTAGCCGTAGGCCCAAATCATGAAAACACATTATTTTAGGGGCCATAACCCCTAAAAGGGGTCATCTGACAACTTTGACCCTATGACAACTTTTGTAGAGCTAAATGAACTGAACATTTAACCAAGCAACAGCTTTTCTTTATCTGCTATAGTTTTCATTTTATAGACCAAAAACATGAAAAAACGTCATTTTATGGGGCGTTACCCCTATAAGGGGTTATCTGACAACTTCGATCCTATAAAGACTTTTGTAGAGCTTAGTGAGCTGAACATTTACGCAAGCAACAGCTTCTCTCTATCTGCTATAGTTTTCATTCTATAGGCCAAAAATATGTAAAAACGTTATTTTAGGGGCTGTAACCCCTATAAGGGGTCATCTGACAACTTCGACCCTATGGAGACTTTTGTAGAGCTCAATGAGCTGAACATTAAAGCAAGCAACAACTTTTCTCTATCTGTGATATTTTTCATTCTGTAGGCCAAAAACATACAAAAAAATGCTATTTTTCACCTTTAAGGGGCCGTTACTCCTATAAGGGGTCATCTGACAACTTCAACTTGTAGAGCTTTTGGTGCTGTAGCAGCAGCGTGGCATCAGATTTCATCTATCTCTTATACTTTTTGATTTACAAGCCAAAAACAGTAGTCTGACCCCCTGGTCTATTTTTAGTAACGGCGGCCATGTTGTTTGGACGGCGGTCACCATTTGTGCAATCTTGGTAGAGGACATCCCATAGATGAAGTGTGCAAAGTTTCAAAGCAATCTCTTTAGTCGTTTTGGAGGAGAAGATTTTCAAAGAAAAGTTAACGACGACGACGACGGACGACGACGGACGACGACGACGGACGCCAGGTGATGGCAATAGCTCACCTGGACGGTCCAGGTGAGCTAAAAACGGGGTCTGTCAAGGAACTGTCAAGGAAATAATTAATAACCAATTTATTCCCTAACCAAAAAATATATATGGTTTCATCATTATTCGTGGGGTAGCAAATTTCATGGTTTTAATGGTTTTCACGTGTGGCTTTGACCCACGAAATTTGATTCACTACAAAAAGGAAATTTAACATGTATTTGTATGTTACAGACTTCAGAACCATGAATTCAAGAACCCTTGATCTGACACTTTTTCATCAAACCACGAAAATTGGTACCCACAAAAATAAATGAATCCACAGTACTTACCATTCCTAAAAATATATTTCCAACGGCACTCAATGACTCTGCTGGTCTTGTCCCCATACAGAAACCAAGAAAGCGCCCAAGGTGTTTGATAATGAATGGAATAACCCCAAGGTAGTACAGAATATTAATCATGGTCGCCATGAAAATAACAATTGGCATCACCTGAAAAAACGATGATAAAGTATTAAACTTACTATGAGTTCTCATTTTTGGAGAAAAATAGAAAAACTTGAAGAAAGATAATATAAACTCAAATTACCACAAAGCACGGAAATTTAAATTTACTTGACTGTTGTAAGTTTACATTTCGAAGTAAATACATGTATGTATTACATAACACTGGTATCAAAAGATTGTTTAAAACCAAAGTTCGAAATAAAAAAAAACAAAAGTGGTATCCAGTTTAACAACGGATTTATCATTTGATAATTGCTTCGTGGTTAAACACACATTTAAATATACGATTTAACCATTGAAAACAAATTCCCCGTGAAATATCATACTGTCTTTCTACAATGAAGTTGTCACACTGGGTACATTTTAACAAAATAGCCGCAACTAAACTACGATCATTAAGATAGCAGCAGCCGTGGAAAGTGTAGTAAGATCGCGGCGAGTGTGACCGGTGCGTAAGAAACTAAATGATAGATGGTGAAGAGTAATTGCCGTTATATATCCCCCCCCCAATAACACATTCATACCCTGAATGCAAACTCGTGCTCTTTAAAAGGTGACCCGAATACAAAAATGGCACCAACATCGCTGTACTGAAGAAACTCCTTTACTCTGTCGCCAATCCATTCAAAAGCGTTATAGCCCCAAGTGGTCTCTAAGGTTATCAGCGCAAATATGAACTGCAGGGACAAGCCCCAAAATACTGGATGCCAGTTTACCTAAAGAATTTGGAATATACGTCAAGTACATTGAATAAATTAAACAAAACGAAAGATTGATTTCTTACGCAAGTAAACATGTTGGCTATTGAAATAGAGGACTAAAAGATAAACTTGAAATATGAATGAGTTGAATGGTTTAAGTATGATGCTTGTTAATGCGTAGCTTTAACATAAGAATTTTAGTCAGATTATCATGGTTTTTACTGTTACCCATAATCGCATTGCATTGAGGATAATTTCGCATTTTCCGATTTTATACTTAAATAAAACAAATATATGATCATGGGGATAGATTTTAAAAAGATTAACACTAGCACTGTCTGTGTTTTTTTTCCTTTACATGTTCAATGTCGTTGATTTTATGGTATTTTCGTTAATGGCTTTCGTTAAAACATATATTTTTTTAGTAATAATTGTTTTTCACCTAGATATTACGTTGCCTTCTATCAGCATACATTTTTGTCTCAATAATCAAAGCATAAATGGATGAGTGCCTGTATGCAACATAAAATATCCAGATATGAAATCATAATCATTTGATTTACATGGGGGGATATGGTGAAATTTGAAATAAAAAGGCAGGATGGCAAAAATCCAGTGATACCCCCTATGCCATGCATACAAGTTGAAATGCTCGGTAAACAGGAAGTAGTAGACCTAGGAACATAAAATCGCCATACACCATATGGGACTTTAGGATAGAGCTATATGCAAAATATCAGACCTCTATCCCTTGTAGTTGCTGAGAAAACTTTGATGAAAATTTTGCATTCATGTTCACTATGTGCAAAAATCAAAGTATTCGGTAAACAGGAAATAGTTGACTTACATGACCTAGGAACATAAAATTGCTATACAACATATGGTATTATAGGAGAAAGCTATATGCAAAATATCAGACCTTTATCTTTTAATTAGTAGTTGCTGAGAAAACTGTGAAACAATTTTGAATGTTCACTATGTGTGAAAAAATTTTGAATGTTCACTATGTGTAAAAACCTAAATATTCGGTAAACAGGAAGTAGTTGACCTAGGAGCATGAAATCAATATACAACACAACATATGGTACTATAGCAGAAAGCTCTACGCAAAAGATCAGACCTCTGCGTAATACAGTTGCTGAGAAAACTCTGACGGAAATTATGTTACGGACGGACGGATGGACAAGAGTAAAACAGTATACCCACTCTCCTTCGAAGCGGGGGTATAAAAAGGCAAGACAGTGCTTTGAATTAAAAAAAATAGGCAGAATGGTAGTTTTGGCTGAAAATTTAATAATAGCTTTTTAAAAAAAAATTGGTGCACGCAAGCGCTGAAAAAACTCCAGGCTCAGCTTTTTCCAAAAAAAAGGCAGGACGAAGAAAATATCCATAGCCCCCCATTAATAAAAATCAAATGGTTGCTCCCTTACATTGCGTTTTCCGAATTAAGTTCCAGAGACATTACAAAAACCATATTTTCTAGTTTTATATTTACCTTTGCCGGGTTTACTGAAGTGACGTAGAATAAAACAACATATAATACAACTCCACCTAGCGGTATAAGATTGGATGGTCGTCGTATAACAACTTTTACAATGACATAAATAATGATGAATAAGAAAACGAGAACTTTTAGAATCCTACAAAAAAAGAAAGATTTCATGTTTCCATAACATAATGAACATCGGTTCCATATTTCATACTTTTAATACCGGAAAAGTGCAATGAAATAAGGAATATTTGACATCAGAAGTAAGCAGAGGTACCAATGGGGTATCCGAATGTCAATAGTCCAAAAGGACAGAGACAAAACCAGAAACACCAACGAGAACGGGACAAAAACAGACAACATGTAAAACATGGAAACACAAAATACTGAATATCAATCAACAACGCAAACTCCAATCGAAACAAGAGTGAACTCAGGTGCTCCGGAAGAGTAAGCAGTTCCTGCTTGCTATAGCACACCTGTCGCGTTGCCAATAGTCCATTGAGCGTGTCAAATCCGGTAAAGGAAGACAAAACGAAACCCTATGACAAACCAGCATCTGCACCCATCTGAGAGATCGAAATCCCATATTTGTCTATAAGTGCATTATGTCTTCCGTAAAATTTCTTGAGTGAAGACAGCAACCGAGGGGCAACATAACCCTGTGTGAGCAATTTTTGCGTCAGACGTGTCGCTCTGCTAAGGAAATCGATGCAAGTCCCGCATGCTCTGGAGTAACGAATCAATTGAGATATGTAAACTCCTTAAGCTGGAGCAGACGGAATGTTGCTACACAAGAAGGGAAAGTTGACGATTGGAAATTTGAAGTCATCAAAAAGTCAAGAAAATGATATATTGAATAAAAGGAAGAATTTGTGGCAATTTAAAAAAATCCACACTGAGAAACAACCAACATGCTAAAATGTGATTAGTGATGGCTTCCCGCTGATTGCTTGATTGATTGAATGTTATTTGGTTAAAGGCCCGTCTCGTCGTAAAAGGCTAGGTATACAGTGTTTAAACATGCGTTTAAATTCAAATATATAACATAAATAAAGTTTGGAGTCTGAGCTTGTGCCATTCCTGACCGTCTAAAAAACAGTCCTTTTAACACAACAATCAAACTAGCAAGGTAGTGATGGGGATTTTCATATTTAGATGTTTGACTTTTTTTAAAATTCAAATCACTTACCATCTCGTGTGTCTTTTGAATGAGACAACGCTTATTTTGAGACAAAATGGAGAGACTGTCGTCTTTTTCCATCTCAAGATCTCCTCCCTGTACCGACTGGTAAACCAGAACCCGGATACCATAACGAGTCCAAAAATAGAACAAATTAGCAGTCTCCATTCAGGTTCTCCACCAAACTTGTAGTGCATGGCATAAGCGACATATCCAATGTAGGCTAATAATAGAATGACCTTTACACATGTGGAAAGGAGAACTCGATTGGATTTTAAACACGAATATGTTGTTGTTTGAACGGTCTGCACATGTACAGCACAACAGTTCGTTTCTTCAATCTCAATGTCAATCTCAGTAGGGTTTCTGATGTTCTTGTCATGCCTTTGAATCTCATCCTATTCAAAGAAATACATCATCAGTGGATTTAAATATAATAGCTGATTCTAATAAGTGGACTACTTCTTCATTTCTGGGTAGTTCCGTCCGTTTGCCTGACCTCCCTTCCATCCGTTAAGGAAACCTCTAATTATGTTTATATCTTTATGGTATTTTAACTTAATAATATAATGGTTATTTAAAATTACGACATATCATCATTTTAATTTTCAAGTGGCCCTAATCGGCCTCCGTACAAGATAATGTCAATGTTCCTCAATATTTGTACATTGTAAAAAAAATGTTGTAAACAGTTCTTTTTTTGCACCGTTTTCATGGGGTGTAGGTAATAATCGAGTTCTAGTTGCAATTCGAGTTACGACTAGTTACGACTCTACTTCAAGTTAAAGTTATAGTTGTAATAGTGATGTTAATGGCAATAATCGAGTTGCGAATCGAAATCCACATTTTTTTTTCAACGACCTCAAAAGAAAACATTATAGATATTTTACACGTACTCGTCAATCATGCACTTGGTTGACTTTTTCATGTCAAAGTAATAAAATTGTAGTATGTAAGATTTATTTTTGTTTAATCTACATTTGAATCAAACCAAAACCATGCCAAATAGATGCGTCCTTAACAAAAATTGTTCGAAAAAGGGAGCCAGCAGCTGAAACCAACGCTTACAACGAAGCATTGCAAATTGTTTAAAAAAGGCAGAATTATGCAAGTGTGCTATAGTACAATTTACCGTTTGTGTGTAATATGAAATCTCCTCAGGTGTTTACGCATCATTATCATGGTAAATCTCCCATTTTTACCGTCCCTAGATTATTTTGTAGATTTAAATTCAACCTCCATATATTTAGTATATTTACGACATATTAAAAAGTTTACCTGTTAAAAACATTTTACCGTTTTGTGTGTAACATGAAACTTACCTCTTCAGGCGCATACGCATCATTATCATGGTAAATCTCCCCATTTTTTTCGTCCCTCGGTCGTTTAACGGATTTTAATTCAACTTCCATATTCTGTTTATATTACGTAAAGGTTTTACCTGTCAAAGCCCTATAATGTACTTATATCTCTCTGAGAACTACGATTAACAAAGAAAACTTAGTGATACATAAATTTTACCTTAAGTTTATTTTCGTGTAACGTCTTTAGGGTATTAAGTGTGCTTATATCATGGGTTTACTAGCATTTGTCAATATGGGTTTTAATTTCAACGTGTAAAGAATACTATCTTCGGAGATATTCGAAAAAAAAGATAACAAAAATAAATGATTCGTTAATATGTGGAACTGTCATTTCTCATATTACGTGGCAACATACCAAGGACTGCCTTCATCTACATGCAAGGCGACAAATACATGATATAAGAGTCACTTTGGGACCACGCTGGGTATTCGGACACAGAGAACCGGGTGGAACACAGTAGACCGGGTGAGCCAGAAAAAAACATCGTGTTCGTGTAGGTGTGGTATTTTCCTTATGAAATTGTTGAATAGGGATAACAGACAAAAATAAGTTGATACAGCATTTTGTTAGTCCCCTAACTGCTAGTACACTAAGTTTGGTATGTTTGTACTGGAAATTATAAACACAGGAACAACGAAATTACTCCCCAAAATGTAAAGTTCCGACTTTCATTGATTGTAACTTATCGTAAAATGCAAGTTGAAAGCTTTTTTGGGTCAATATAGATACCTCAATGTATACTTCTTTATCTATAAAAAGTTCAGCTTCTAATTTGACGTATTAAGCACAGTATTACTCATTATCCCAACCAAGGTGGCTAATTTTGGACACAAGGGACAGCGGGTGATGACACAATGGAACGCGGGTGTGTGCTTCTTAAAGAACACAATGAACCGGGTGATAATGCTTTTGTTTTTGATCTTAAATGTTTTTTTCTATGTTTATAATAGGAACACAATTTAGATTAAAAATCTCGATTCCAATGCGTTGTGGAAGACAAACACAAAGTAACAATGTTTCTGGAGACAATCCGAAGGACTATTTCAGACGTGCAATATACTTGTCATTTAATGACATGACGATCAAATAATTTACCTGGGATTCGTATTACCCAAAGCTCTCAAATTGTAACCTAGTTGCATAGACAATCTTGAAATTTATATGGTGGTAGATCTTTTTAATACTTTAAGGAAGATCTTTCATCTTCAGCGACATTCAAATAAACTTCCAAATGTGGAAGGCATTATGGCAACATCAAACAGAAAAACCTGATAATCTGTCAACGACATTATCGGACTCGAGATGATGTTCTCTGCTGTTTCCAAATATAACAAAATACCTTTTTACCATTCGTTATGTCTGGCAGCATATAAAGGGCTAATTCTTCTCTTAAATTGGTTAAGAACCCGATGCGAAGCACAATGAATGAAGACAGATTGGTCGAGCTAAATGTTATTGTAATATCTGCATAAAGATATTGAGTTGGACTACAATGCTTTGCTTGACACATTGTGCGCCGAAACTCTAGGAAAATGCTTAATCGTAATCCTAAAGAAGACTGAACTTAACTTTCAGTCGTTACAGTACTTATATATTAATGGCTTTGTCAATAGTTTGCTAAGAATGTTAATTATGCCCCCACAAAATTGTTGGGGGTTCATGTAAATTGGAATCTGTCTGTCGGTCCGTCCGTCCATACGTCTGACTGTCTGTCCGTCCGTCCGTCCATCCCGTCTGTCCACATCCCTTGTAAGCTCAACTCTTTTTAAACCGCTTGACGAAATTTGATGAAACTTTGCATAATGATTACACCGGATGGTAGATGTGCACGAAGGAATTTTATTACCCTCCGTTATGATTAAGGGGAGATAACAAGAGTTTTTTTTTTCCTATGCATATTATGTATACGGACTCGTAAGCGTAACTCCTCCTAAGCCAATAGAAGGATCATTTTGATGAAACTTAAGATAAAGGATGCACATCATATGTAGATGTGTACTAAAAAGTTTCATTGCTGCCAATTGCCTAAATATCGAAAGATATTGGAGTATTGTGACTCATATTGGCGTAATAGAACTTTTGAAGACAGAAAACCAAATTTTATCGCGTTTTAGACACTTATTCTTTCCAAGTTATTGCTAGCTAGCACCCGGTTCAGTGTGTCCAACACCCGCGTTCTTAGTGTTCCTCATCTCAAATCACCCGCTGTCCCTTGTGTCCAAAATTAGCCACCTTGGTTGGGATAATGAATAATACTGTGCTTAATACGTCAAATTAGAAGTTGAACTTTTTATAGATAAAGAAGTATACATTGAGGTATCTATATTGACCCAAAAAAGCTTTCAACTTGCATTTTACGATAAGTTACAATCAATGAAAGTCGGAACTTTACATTTTGGGGAGTAATTTCGTTGTTCAAGACGTTCCTGTGTTTATAATTTCCAGTAAAAACATACCAAACTTAGTGTACTAGCAGTTAGGGGACTAACAAAATGCTGTATAAACTTATTTTTGTCTGTTATCCCTATTCAACACGTTCATAAGGAAAATACCACACCTACACGAACACGATGTATTTTCTGGCTCACCCGGTCTACTGTGTTCCACTCGCATCTCTGTGTCCGAATACCCGGCGTGGGGACTATATATCGTTTTAGTGCTTTTTGTGTCGTTCTACAGCGTCAAAGGAATGTAACAGCCTCTTGATATTTGACATTTACACCTGATGTACCTTGGTCTATATGTTGGAAAGCGATGAAGACTTTTATCGATACGGTCTTAAGTGTGTTTTATTTTTGTGCTTTGTAATGGAATATCAATAGAAGAAAGGTTGAGTCCCCAAAAAACAAGTTTGACAACGTCACATTTATTCGTAATTGTTTAAAGCCATGATTTTTTTTTATCAAAGTTTAAGTTTTTACTCATTGTCTTGATGTTATTTTTTCTCTTACAAGAGAGAGGTCTTTCTTATATTTTTTAGACTGTTTTTGAATCTTGTCTATTATATTTTTAATTTTTTAGGTCTATTGCTTAACATCTATAGCAGCGATAACTCAGATGTCTGTTTTCTATTGCGGTTTTTTCGTAAATGCCGTTTACATTTGTAGGTTGTGTAGAGTACACTTATTCCACATCTTCTAAGTATTATCATCTATCAAATTTTACCGTACCCAATTTACTTCATGCCTGTAATAATAATATTAATTTGAGGTTCTTTTATACCGCCTTTGGTTTACAAATTATTACCCGTGGTAATACGTTATTAGGCCATGCGAACTATAAATATTCTCAGCTCCTAGTGGAGTATAAAGCCGGGGCTGCCGTTCAGGCGCTAATAGCTATCACTCAACATTTCCATCACTACCCAACCACGTACTCATTTACAGCTGAATTGACTAGAACAATTGAAGTATGACGTATAGTATCTTGTTCAATGATACGATAGAGCCGGCGACTAGATTCGAACTCACAACCTTTGGTCGCCAGTTCAACACCTTAGCCATTACTTCAAAAAGACGCGTGCGACATTTGGCTTCAATGGGAGACCGCTTTATGGTTCACCAAATCATTTTCCTTGCAAATGTTCATCAAAACATTTTCTTTCCAGATATCAAGTTAATATTGATCTGACGAATGCACGTATAAATTTAAGACAAATTGATATCGGTTTTGAATAACTCTATTGTCTAAAGATTGTTTACGGATATTCAACACTTAGCCGGAGTCAAAGCGTTGCAACTCCAGCATGTCCAGGTTTTATTCATTTGTTCATTTGTTCATTATTGATTTGCACAGGACGTCGATTTTTTTTTATCATTAATTATCATTTATTACCTTTTGTAATCAAAATAGTATAGATGATGAACGCCACTTCTTTTTATATTGCAACCACAACCATGATTATAGAAATGAATTACTGGCAGATTTTAATATTGTGAATGTAAATCCCACTAATATCTCTGATCATGATAATTAAATTAAAATACTATCTCCTACAAATTTTCGGCAAACCCAGAGCCTTGTCTCCTTCATTAAACGCCCGGTCATCAGAACTGAGGATAGGAGTCTCATAGACTTTATTTTGTCGTTTATTTGTACTTCTCTGTTTTTATTTCTGTCACAAATCATGTGTAATATGATTTATATGACTATTTAAAGTTATTTTTATTCATATTCACTTTGATGTTGAACTGTAAAAATAAAAAGGATGTTTTTTTCTTTTCTTTTTTAATGTTTGATATTTTTTATTTCCAACTGTACATTTGTTAGTCTATACATCGAATACTGGTACCTTTTCCCAGCCTCGTTTACGGTTAGTATAATGAAGGATATATTCATTTATTCATTAAGCAGATAATGTTAGCATTTGTTAGTGGAAAGGTACATCAATGGTAAATAACAAATATACAGATGAATTATTTTGTCAACAAATGAGAAAAAAAAATGTTTATGGAGATAAGAGATAAAACAAGACTAACGTTTTTTAATGTTTTTTCTTACGTAGACCATTCATTAGAGCTTAAGAAAGTTTCATACATTGACTAAGCAGAATTGGTGTAGCCTTTGCATGTTTCATATCCTTCAGATTTATTCGAATTATAGTATTGTTATCCAGCTTTGCACATTTTTTTTTACACAAACTGTGACTGCTTTCGCCTCAATATTGCTAATCTATTAAATGGATTCGAAGGCAACATGCATGACGGGTGTGCTCTAACAAACTGGAACTTCTTACTCTTCTGTACCACATTAGTTTATTCTCGTACCTAACAAGTGCATCAGTACTTGACATCAACTTGATGAATTCACGTTGCTGATTGAGGTTTAATTATATGTGATTTTTTTATGTTGATTATGTGGTTTGCTTTTATCATGATTCTATGTTTACCGGTTTAAATTTGTCTTCATCTTTTGTACATTCAATGGTCCCACTGCTATTCTCTAGAAAATGGAACATGAAAATTTCGTGTGGTAATATTCTCCCAGCATCGACAAACTTATTGATGACTCATGACTGTGATTTTTTTTCATTATGAAATTGCTTTAAACTCCAAATTCAAAGTGAATTATCAAATAAAGCTCAAATTTGGGCATCAAACAATATCGACAATCTTACGACAAAGCAACCATTTGGCAGGTTAATTAACTTAATACAAATATAGTACTGGAATATGTGTTGGAAAGACACAGTTTACATATTTCCAAAATTTGACAACGTTTGGCTATTTCTTTAAAAATTGATAAATTTATCTGTTTGGTCATTGTTGTAATATGTTTTGGCTTTTGTGTTTTGTTTTATCAAATATAATATTTTACCGGTTTTCCAAGTTTTTTACTCCTAGCGTGTCTGATGAAGGTTAATCCAGAAAAGCGCTTCACACGCAGTGAAATTTTGCTTTTGTACATTGATCACAATCATTTCAATATGTGGATCGTGTCTTTCTGGCACATATTCCATATTCTTTCGTTTTTAATATTATTTCAGAGTTTGGCTTTAGTGCCGTGTGGAGGTCGTAGAAAGCTTCCCCGTGTTTCAGTTGTATGTATACTCTTATATATTTTCTAGTACTGGAATATGTGTTGGAAAGACACAGTTTACATATTTTCAAAATTTGACAACGTTTGGCTATTTCTTTAAAAATTGATAAATTTATCTGTTTGGTCATTGTTGTAATATATTTTGGCTTTTGTGTTTTGTTTTATCAAATATAATATTCTACCGGTTTAACTTTTCCAAGTTTTTTACTCCTAGCGTGTCTGATGAAGGTTAATCCAGAAAAGCGCTTCACACGCAGTGAAATTTTGCTTTTGTACATTGATCACAATCATTCCAATATGTCATGTATGTGGATCGTGTCTTTCTGGCACATATTCCATATTCTTTCGTTTCTAATAATAGAATGGTCAAAGAGAGGTAACTCACTTTGTTTTTACCATCTTAAATTTATTTAATCGAAGTTTTGAATAGCTTCCCATCTAGATTTAGGCCTAGTCTGCTTATCGACAGTTTATTAATTATAAGTTTTTGGTGTTGTTGTCTCTATACAATAATTAATGCATAGTGATAATTTATAATTTTTTTACATGAAGATCATTGAATGCAATGTATTGATTCGTGTTCCCAGCAAATGCTAGTACCACATGTTAAAACGCGAAGCAGATGCTTAGTCAATTACCTGGAAAGTCAACGAAGGTCTAGGACTTTCTCTTATAAATTGAAAGCTAACTAGAACAAAATAGACCAACTGGCCAGAAAAGGAGAGGCATTGTGCTTAAGCTGTGTACAAAATTCAATTTAAAATTCAAATATATATATGTCGTGTACAAGTTGCAACTTTGTACATGTTGCAACATGTACGGATAAATTGTACAAGTTAAGAAAAATATTGAATTCCCTCTACATATATTATATCAAAGTAAGATAATGACAACACCAAGTTTCTAAACATTGGAATTTTATTCAAAAACGAATTAGGTTTTAAACACGTATTCTCATCAATTCTCATCAGAACTAAAGTGAACAAAAATCAAGCATTACTTTTTCCTTAAGCTATAACAATATCTTAAGAAATATCTTTGACATAAAAACCTGGTTTTAGGCTCATGTATCAGTTACTGTATCTTAATGATTTGTTTTACACTGCATAAGTTTCGATCCATTATCAAGTATAAATTATGTACAACAAACTCCACAAATAAAGCTTATTAGTTTTTTTGGTATTAAGGATCCTTATTTGAATTTAGTAAATTAATTTGTTGGTGGATTCTTGTTTAAGAGGTACAATATGAGTATTTTTTTCCTAATTCAAGATACAATCTGAACAACAACAAAATGTACAGGAAAATATATATGTCTCATCTACAACTAAAAACGTTTGTCCATTTTGCAAATAATATTTAAAGCCATTCTGTGCTATTATACTTTATTTGTCCACATACATGACATAACACGTCAAATTTGCTGCACATTTACATTTTTGGCCGGATTTCACGGAGTGAAAAATCCGGGATATAAAATGGTGAATGTCGGGCGGGCGGCGGGCGGGCGGGGAAAAATTTTCGTAACAGTTTTCACAGCAACTACTAATCACAGCCACTTGATATTTGGTATGCAGCATCAGGGTGGGGTCCCATAACGTGGGAACCAATTTCAGGTCTGTCGCTCACCTACTTCCTGTTTAACGAAATTCGTCCATTTTTGACTTTGACAGATTTTTTTATCAAAAATTAAATCCGTTGTGGCGAACCTTATGACATTAGTGATCATGTGATATGTGAACATTTTGTAACACAAATTACAGAAACAATAAAAGGACTACCCTTTTTTTCTGGTAGCCCTCGGGTATAAACTTAACATAGTTAACAAGGTATTTTAGTCTCTCGAATCCAAAACAGAACCTCCACGCGATGAGAGATGGCTCCTGTCACCGGTTAAGCTGTAACTGGAGCTGTTAACTCTGGTGGTGGTGTATATCCGGTTCCAAGAAATACGCACTATTGTAATGTCAATAATACTAGATGTTTTCAGGTTATTCAATTAGTAACGTGGTGATGCAATGCATTGTGGTAAATTTAAATGTAAAGGTCAAAATAGATCATAAAATAGAAGCCCAGAAAGCCTGGTGCAGAGATTAGTGTAAGGCCATTGAGACGGGAACTTGAACTACGTGTATGAGAAATAGAAAGTCATTTACACGAAAACATATGATTGACTTCTAGCTATGATACATATCTATGAAGATTTACATTTTACGACATTTTACAACACGACAAGATCCTTTTGATACGAAATTTGTGCCTTTAATAATATTCGATTCATCACAAATACCCTTAGTTCTATATAAACTTCATGAAATAGTCAAATTAAAGTAATTAAAAAATATCAACAGCATTTGAGGTGGACATCACAAGTAATGATCTCAAAATATTTACAAGCACTTGAGTAAAAGAAACAACTTGATTGTATAACAATCTTTATACAAACACTAAAATCTGTATTATGAAAAATGTCTCAAATTGCATTTCCTTATCTCTTATACTTTTTGATTCACGAGCCAAAAAACAGTAGTCTGGCCCCGATCTACTTTTAGCAACGGCGGCCGTGTTTTTGACGGATCTTGTTACTTAGAATAATGATTTAAAAAACTGGAATTCTGAAAATAACGATCTTGATTCGCAATACTAGGACAATTTTGATAGCATTCTAAATTTAAATCTGATATTAATTGACAAATAATAAAAAAAAAGTCCAAAATATTAGAATTTTGAACTAGAGTCTCCTAGGCAAAGTGACGGACATCACTCTCGGCCAGGTAAACTATAACCGATCTAAATCAGCGCCATTGTAATTATCATTTTTTTTTTCAAGTGAGCAGATACTGAAACAATAACTTAAAACATCTGTACATCAGCTGTCTGGAAGCCACAAAACATCGTAACCCCAAGAATCGGATTTATCTAATGCTAATGGTTTTTTGTTAATGCTTAGAGCATAAGGAGAAAACTTTTTGTCCTTCATAAATTTGATTATACTTTCAGCAGTTTTCTGTCCTTTATGAAATTCCCATTCCATCAAAAATCCTAAAATTTTAAGCTTGTCGAAAAATGCTGACGCTCCGGCCATTGCTTTGGCCTCGAAGCCTTCGATGTCCATTTTTACGACTACCGTCTGAAAGTTCTCCATAGCTGGTAATTTTAAGAGATCATCCATTTTTATTGTATGGACTTGCCCGTAAGTCCCCTGAGCGCGTCCAAGCTTAAGTTCCTTGATGTGTTTGGAATCAACATCCACAAAAGTCCCTCCCATATTGTTCTTGTCAACTCCCAAATTTACAACACCATTAGAATCGGCTATAGCATTATGAACAAGAGTTACTTTATCTTGAAGACCCCCTGCAGCGACGGATGCACAAATGTGTTTGACGTTTCGATCGAGCGCTTCTACCGCTATAACTTTTCTTCCCATTTTGGCAGCCGATAATGTATACACACCAATATTTGCCCCGATATCAATAAGATTGGCTTTAGGATCCTGTTTTAACAAATGAAACATAATATTCGACTTCTCTGCTTCGAAATTTCCACTGCTCATCAAAATTCCAGAAACCCAGGGGTCCTGTGCAGAAGGATATACAAAGATGGGCGTGTTCCCATAAGGGGTGCGGAGGTTTGCCTTGTCAAATTTTTCACAATTATCACACACGTGTTCGTTTTTTGCCCATTTAGTCAAATCCATAGAGTAAGCATTTGTGAAATCTACTTTGCACACTTTAAGGTCTGTATTTGAAGAAGATTGGACATTTTTATTACTAGCCGGCGGAGAGATATCCGGAATGTTTTCTTCCATAACGTAGGTCTGGGTATGCCTAGTTGCCAACACAAACATTATTACAACTATCAGTAACGCACTGAGTCCGTAAAATGCCCTTCCCTTCAACATCCTGTGAAAAGAAACAAAAATAGTTTAAAACATTTTTATTTATCCTAGTTATGTTTATGTGAATCCCTTTCCAGCAAGCAGTTTTATGAGCTTAGCCTTTGTAGCGCCCCCCCCCCGCCCCATTAAGCTACTCATCGAAATCTACCAAAGGGTCTTTCACGCGCATGGGGTATTGCTCTCCACATACATGTACATGGGACAACAACTTTTTCGTCCCTTCTGAAGGACTACCAACGTTGTGTCCTTAAGACCATCCTCGCAAATGATGTCAAGAGAGAGTCGGATAATTGTTTCAGGCCAAAAGAAATATATATCTGTTTCCTGCTTCCCTACCTACCCTATTATTTTACCCTACCCTAAAGTTTTTATTGGCATTTTGGAACAAGCACTGTTAAAGTTGGTTTTGCTTCCCCGTTGACTCAATGTAAATAATTTTGTTAAAAAAAAGAAATTGCCTACCTATCTTCCCTAATTTTCAAGAGTAGGAAGCAGGAAACAAACATATATTTTGTTTTGGCCTCATGAAATTTTCGCTCCACGCGAAGATCGAACCACGAACCTCGGTGTTAGTAGCTCGACGTGTTTACCACTACACCATCGGCTCTCAAAAAGGACGACAATTAGATTCTATAGAGGTTATATTTTATTTAATCGTCTTATATCAAAAGGAAAAAGATAAGTTTAATTTGATGACATTTTCATGAATAATAAGTTAGTGTATTAAGTTTCATAAAAATCGAATTGACAGTTGTCATGACATCAGCTTAATATACACAAAGGTAAACAAAAGCATGGTGTCGTGCAGGTGAACAGATAAGCCGAAAAAAAGCATTACCCTTAAAATTTATAGACATACTTGAATACGAAATAATCATATGATTGTTTGTAGTATTACTTGAACTGAACTAAATTATAAAATACAAAATGTAATACTATAATGCAACAGAAGTGAAGTTTTATGGTCATTTAATTTTTCAATGGAGAGCTATAAGTTTGAAATAAAACACTTAACCATGTTACACTGAAAATAAGACTTAAGTACAAAATAAAAACTGATTTGTTTGTTTTTTACTTGACATTACCATTGGTATAATATCTATGACATTACATATTACTTTAAGTTAACTGTTGTGATATGTTTACACAAACGTTAGCAGTTGCAATATCAATAGCATATTAAAGGAGCAACCATTTGATTATTATAATTATTTTGTATTAGATAATAATAATGTTCTGTTCTATATTTTTTTTTTACCAAAAACACACTATTCTGCATTTATAAAGTCAGATAACTACCCCGACTTTTCATATCCTGATTTATTACACTACAACCTCCCCCCCCCTCCCCCAACTCCAACACACACACGCACTCTTCTCCTAAAAAATCAATTGGTTGCTCCCTTTTAATTGTTGTCCCAATGTCTCAAGCCAATAAAAGTCCCAATCATAAAATACGTTGTCCCAAGCCAATAAAAGTTCCATTTTTTAAGCTTTTTTTCAGTTACACATAAAAGCTTGTCATAATTCCAAAAAAGCAGCATAGGCTAGATATTTGATTTTTTTTCTACAAATATTTAACTGTGAATT
>OZ020315.1:26273104-26308104 GCA_963971305.1 Arcuatula senhousia
AAAAGTTAGCATAATGTTTACATTTTTTGTGGCTGTTAAGGTGTCTCGAGGCTGCGCCTCAGTTGACAATGCTTTTGGTATCAATCTATTTTATCACCCTTCAGCTATATGTAATTTATTATATAGTATAAACCTTTCAAAACTAAGCTTTTCGTAACGTTGCCAATTTCCAAAACTGTAGTACGTTAATATTTTATAAACCTTTCAAAATTACAAATACCAAAGCGCGGGTATAAACGGTTAATTTGGATATGCTATATATCAATATTTCAAGGAGTAACCTCTCATCAGTAGCATTTGAATCCAAACATTGGAAGGTATAATTCCAAAACTGATGAAAACGAAAAGTACTCAAAACCAAAACGTTCGAACAAGGAAACCAAATACAGCACCGAGGATATCGACCATGTGCATTACAAGGAAAGGAACCTGGTGTTTTAAACAATTTTTGAATTTAAAAATCGGAAATTTCAGCGACAAATATATTAGAAATTTTATGGTAAATCGCGTCAGACAAGTCTGACGACCAGGCTTGTGATTATACCCTCATGGACCTCTGGTCCACCAGCAGCGGTTAAAGCCCAGTGGTTTTAAAATTGCAAATACCAAAACGCGCGTATAAACGGTAAATTGGATATGCTATATTCAAAATATGAAATATGAAATATCTTTTCACAATACACAATAAAAACATTTTTATACTATTTTATATATACAATATATATTTTAAAAAATTACTAAAACTTGTAACTTACTCGTTATGAATGATTCCATCGATTAACATGTACACTGGTAGATCTTGTTTGATTTTGAATATTTATACATTGAAGAATCGATATCGCCTTAAGTCAGCTAATCAAAACATTTTTGTTGGATATCCGTGTTCGTATTCACACAGCTTGCAGGAGAGTATGAAATTTGGGGGGGGGGTTAAAATTCTGTACTTGAATTGCATTTTTTATCTTCAATCTGTCTAACTTTTGTCATTATTCTTTATACTTTTGAAGTCATTATTCTCTTTTCTTAATTATTTACTTATTACTCTATCTAATGTTATTTTTTTTTGCCATTAGTTTCTATTCTGATATTCAAATAATAAACTTTAAATATTGCTGCACTTATTTAAAATATACTAGTTCATAACAAAAGGTTCATTGGGATAACAAAGACGAATTATAACTTGTCCGAAATTTTAATGTTGTTTTGTAATTTTCAAATTTTCAATAAATCTCTAAGTAAAGCTGGCTTATGTAATATGAAAGTCATTTGTATTTTTGTTTGTTTTTACCTGTAGAATCTATCTACAATTTATAGAGGCTATATTAACATCTTCTTATACCTATCAGTTATACGCTTTGTGTTACACATGTTTACAACTGACATTGTGAAACATTGTCCAGGAAACGTTTATGCAGACTTAAGGTTAACAAGAGTCCTTTTTACCTCCCCACTCTCCCATTTTACTGAGACATCCATATACCTGTATACAGTGCATGTAAGAAATGAACTTCAAGAAATGGGAAAGGGGGTTATCTTTTTCTCAAGAAATATTTAAAAGATTTATAACCCGATCTTGATAACCACCTTTAATCTTAGGTACACGAATTTGTCAAAAAATAAATAATGTCTATCTCTTTTCTATCGATAAGACGAAACGCGCTTCAGGCCCCGCTTCAGGTGCACTGGTCAGGCGCGTCTGGAACTTTGTTGCATCTCATTTCAACTTCAGAATATGATTATTACGCAATGTCTATACGTACATGTACATTTAGGTTGTCATATCTATTATTATATTATGAAAACTATGAATGAAAATGACATCGGTTCCCCGGTATTCTAAGTCATGTTGCGATACGTACATGTATGTTAAGTGGGTTATGCTAATTAGTACGCTGTTGTAGAGTAAATAACCTCGATACATGTACATGCATGTACAAAACAGTCAAAAAATTTACACATCCGCTTGTACAAGATAAAATATTTATTGGAAGGTACATAATGTTAGATTAACTTTTTAGGTACATGTGGTAAAATAGTCATTTTAACTATAAACATATCAAATTCAAAGCATACCTACGATATAACGATGAAAATTCAAAACAAAACGAATCATTTACGAGAACTGAAAATGAATTAAAATTGAATTACCTGAAGTTTTAAAAGTCCCTTGTTCCCCTAGGACCAAGAAAACATGGCCTCTTTGATCGATTAATGCAAGCGTTATCAGTTTGGTCAACATTACAGTGATAAAGGTGTATTGTGACAAATATTCATGAACAAATTTCAGATCGAGTTATCGGACTTACATTTATAATGTACAAAGTACTGAACACTTCATAGCATTGACCTAACATCGTACTTCCACAGGCCGAGGGGCGTAGCTAGGCTGACATGAAGAATACACAAAGCTACGGCGAGGGGTCTGGGGCCGCTCATGGCCCTCAGTGGGTCCAGGGCTTAGCCCTGGTAGGGTGTCCAGTAGGGGGGGGGAACCTCCCGGAAGCTCCTTGGATTTAGCAAAAACGAACGCTAAAATCGTTGTTTTCCCGGAATTGATTGTTGTCTGAAAATAGGACATTATATGACCCGATAGATCATACATTCTCCCGTAATATGTACAATAACGTAAAAATGCCGTCTTTGTCTTCTGAGACTTACCAACGTGGCACCGTTTCCATAGAATAACATTTTATTGTAATACATTGAAAAAATATGATAGTTATAACAATTTTGAATGAAAAATTATTTATTTGGCCCAAGGTTAAGAAAAAAACCATTCACCATTTAAGGCATTAAATCCGATTTTGCTGTGTCCAATGAACGTCGGTGCAATTTAAGATCTCTCTCAAAAAATAAATATCGCTGCATCGGGTTTCAAACTTAGATATTATATTGTAGACGGGTTCCACTTCAAGCTTAATCATGGTTTTTGCACGAGATTTTATTGGTTGCTAAGCAACGGGTATTCCGATTATGTCTCCTGAAAAAGCGTGTTTTACGTAACGGCTACTGTAAAGCGACATATCCACCGGAAAATGGCTTTGAAATAAATAAAAAATGTTGCAACTAATATGAAACGAACCATGTTGCTAAGAAATAAACGCTCGCAAAATTTGTCATAGTAATTGCTAATATAATCCATACTGAATGAACTATATTGACTAAGTTTTTTTAAGGGCGTGTTTTACGTAACGGCGATTTCTTGGAGAACGTTCATTCTAGAATGACAAGGCTAACACACAAAATCAGGCATGTTAATAGAATAAAAACGGTATAAAAATGCAAAATTTGTGTCTAGTAGTTTTAACAACATATCAGAAAAACCGTTAAAATGTGTTTTACGTTACAGTGTTTTACGTTACGGCTGAATGACGTCGAGCATTGAAATTTCACAGTTGTTTATTCATATCACAGTGGTTAAAGAAAACAAATTTATCGAATATAGATCAATTTCCTGAGAAATTTATTACTTTAAAAGGATAAGCTTAAGCAGGAACGCAAAATGTACAAAATGTCTTTCCAGCAATGCACCAAAATATAAATAACAGTTCTTTGAAATGTAGAAAGTTAGTACTAGTGATTTTATCGTTGACGTCTACGCCGCGACGTCAAATTCAATAGGTTTGGTAAGATAATCATGCATTGTTTGAAAACGTTTATCTCAGCTTTTATTGAAGCAGTGTTGCAAAAATTTTAGCTGAAAGCTCCTGGCATTCTGAACAATCATTAAACGAAATATTGTTTAAAAAATCGAATATTTTAAATTTTCGTTTCTGACAAATGAAAAGGTACAGTTTACCGTAGAATGAGTGAGATGTCCCCGTCCCAAAAAAGAACTAAAATAAAAATTAAAGATTGCGAGGAATCTTTGTACACTAAATCAGGAAAAAATCATTTCTAGCTGTACAGCGTTACATGGAGTTTTAATATTATTTCCTTCTTTTGATTTTTATAGATTATGGGCACTTTTACGAGTTATAAGCGATGATTCCTCCAACATGAAAAAAATTGTACTAAATCTATTCTTAATAATTTGTACCGCATTTGTTTAATAAATGTCGTGAATCTATTTCGGCCATTTATACGTTATCATTATTTCTGAGTTTCCTCGTGCATGGGGGTATCTGGAAATCGAGTAGTTATTGAGTATCGTTATTCTTTTTATCTGAAAATCACGTCCAAACTCCCCACAGTTCCAGTTCACGTACGTAACGGTTGGATAATCCTGACCTATTTTTGTCGGGAAGGATAAGCCTACTGCGAAGGAGTTTGAATCACACCATTAAAAAAAATCTTGAACTTGGTAACCAAGTAATAGAAAAGGGGGTTTTGAAATAAAATAATCATTCTAAAATTGCCCTTGTTATCAAGTAATCAACTTCAAAATGCTTAAGTAACAAGGTACCCAAGAAACCCACGATCTGCTATTTCATAATTGGAAGAAATAACAAAGAAGCAATGACTGAGCACTTTGATGCCTAGCATCGTTTTATCTTACTTTTTCATAGACCTATCATTAATACTAGTTAAATTGAGCTGAGGTACCAATTGGGCACCCGAGTGTCAAAGGTCGGAAAGAGGCAACAACAAAACCGGTAAACTCGAACACGAGCAGCACGAAGAAACACAAAACACAAAATCAATCGAACGGACACAAGTTGTTTGATTAACAAAAATCAGAGTTATTCTTCTTTGATCAGGAATTATCGTTTTCAAGGAACATGAAAACTGTAATCTAATCAAAACTTCCTTAAAAAACGGAGCTTTTAGCCTCAAGACTAGGATAACGGTTATCCCCGTCCCCATCGCCCCAGGACCTCACGCACTGCATGCACCCGATGTTTTGCTTTTTATATGACGAGTGTACTTTTTTGATCAATTATTACATATTTTAATGAAAGCATGATGATGAACTATATATATAGACTGAGCACAGACCTACATTGTATGTATGAATATTCTCTAAACTCCAGAAACAAATAAAGCACCCTTACAAATGAAGCGTCAAGTTCAAGGAGTAACATTTCAATTCATGTTTGCCTTAAAAAATGTATTACTAGAACTTCGAAAAAGCTCACTAAGAATATCCTCGCTTCAAATCGATGGTTTCTATAAAGGAAAAAGTTTGGTTTTTTTTTCTACTCTGGGTTACCACTAAGATCAACGATTTTTTCCATGCACGTCTTCAAATAATATTCCTTCTCGTTAAAATCTATAAGGCAATTAACAAGGAGTTGCGCTTACGAAATACATGTATGTCGAGATATAAAGATAAACGGACGGACAAACAGACAGAGCGATTCCTATATGAACCACAGACTTGGTGGGGCATACATAAAATATTGTGCAATAATAATTGTTTGGGGGGGGGGCTGGCAGTTTTTGTAAATAGATATTCTGGCCTGGAAAAAGTTGAAAATAAATAATCTGGTCTCTGATTGCAAGAAAATAAATAATCTGTCCCAAGAGCCTTGCTCGATTAAGCTATTGTATGCAGAAAATAAATATTCTTGCCCGCAATTGTTTTAAAATAAATAATCTGTCTCGACCGAAACTGCCCCCCTTCAGAATCAAATGGCCGTCCCCTTACTACGGTGTACAAATCAGCTTTCAATGGGTGTGCAAGCTCTATTTTTATTACCGGATAACATCTTGCAGGACATTTCTTTATTTCAGCCGATTGCGTAATTTAATCTATGCTACCGAAATCTGCCGAAATTTGTCGATTGTTGATATTGACTGAATTACATGTTATTTCGGTTAACATATTAAATCTTATCTGAGAAAATCAAACGATTTCAGATTTTTATCACTACAACATTGCATTATAAAAAATTCAAACAATGGCTGGGTATGCTAGCGTCTAAATAAAAGAGACGACACATGAATATTTTTGAATTTGATACAATTTAATTAGCAGACGATCAATAGTCCTTGATCATATTTATACCAATTAAATATAACTTGAATATGTGGTATCGGATTGATCTCAAGAAAGATTAAACGGCTTTTGTCCTTTTAAAAATCTTACCCAAAATACATGTTTATCCGATTTTAAATAATAAAGGCTTGTTCTTATCTTGAATCAAATTATCATGCAATGTTTTTGTATCCTATTAAAGTAATAGATTTAATATTTTATATAGGTCGTGCTTTGGTTGTTTGTTCCACACTTAGGCTGGTGGTCGGTTTTGTGTTCTGGACTTTGTTTTGACTCCGAGGATAGATATTTATGAATGCTTCAGTTCCAAAATAAGAAATTGTTATCTGTACTCGGACTTTGAATATAACTCTCGGAATTAATGTATATATGTAAGTTATCTTAAATCTTTTATCCATGTTTCTCTTGGTGCTCATTTTACTTTCCTTTATTTTTAGTTCTTAGTCGAACAGATATATTCTATATGTGATTTGAAAGTCGAGCAGAACATAAATCATGGACTTATACTCGCTACTATAAGTTTGTCAGCTACAAGATGTATCGAGGTTTTTTGTCATGCAAAACTTTTAAAATGCACCTTAAATAATTCGTAGTATAGCAGCTCGGTTTTTGAAGATGGATACAAACTTTGTTTTACTATAAGTTCTCTAAAGTTTATATCACTAAACCCCATCTTTAACTCCACCATTTGCCTTTATATGAAAATCTGCCAAAGTAAAAAATTGCCGCATTTTGTTTTACAAGAAGTAGGTGAGCGACCGACCTGAAATTGAATCCCACGGCATAAGTTAACACCCCTTTTTCAAAGTCGCATACTAAATTTCAAGAGGTTGTGATTTGTAATTCTTAACTGGCGTGGATTCCAGCAAAAAAAGGTCAAAACCTCTGGTATCTCCCATAAGCATATAACGAATCTATGAAGTAAAGGTAATTACTGATCTTGGGGTTAAACTGGAAGGTTTTCCAAAATATGCAATTGGTACCTGGAATACCCAACAGTTAAACCGGCACAATGGCCTGTTTTAAAATTCTAATAGGAAAGATGGGGAAAGAAAACAAATTGTTTTTGTCTTCAATACAAATGTCTTTCATCCCCCTTAAGATATCGTTAGAATGCATGGACTTTTCGCAACTTTTTTTTGCAAAATCTTTATTAAGTTAAATAGTCATTAGCTGCTCCAACAGATTTCAAAGATACCGTTTCGATTTTACTGGTTAAAAGAACAACTACATATGGTGTTCTGGCTGCATACCAGTTTTAGTTCTGTTGAGCAGATTCGGAGTAGTTGCGCGAGAAATGTTGACATAACACCCACAACATTTAAGGGTCTTTCTTCTGCTAACATTTTGTATTTAGCGACTCGCTTTAAATTTAAATTCCCCTTCAGAGGTATTTTTAGATCTAGAGGAGCTGCATTTCAAAAAAAATATTACAAACCGGGTTGGCTCGGAATAACACGTTTTGTAATAATTTTTTTAAACTATCATTATTTCTTTAAGATATTGTTTTTGAATGTTGAAAGTTTGAGTAACAAACTATCAGTACATCGCAGTTAACCCTCCATGGACACATTGTCGCAGTTTTGAGAAAAGAAAAAAAAAACATCACAAACGGGGAGTTTATTGAAAAACGGGTTGTTACACTGCATGGAACTTAACTTTGTGACGGACAAACTGACATGACAAAAACTTTATCTCTCTATCAAAACGAAGGAGAAAAAATGTCCGTATATTAAAATCTTCATGATTGCACTTGAATAAACTCGAACCCTCTTTTTTTATTTTAACTATAAGTATAAAACCTATCAGAGTGTCATAGTGCCGTAATCATATAGATAGCTTTGATATATGTAATTATTCGAAAAAACTTTTAAAATTTAAATTCAGATAAAATTTACAGGTATTACTCAAATGTAACGATTTCTTGACTCCATTTTTATAAGATAGACTACTAAGTTTTTAAAACTTTTAAATACTGTAAAATTAACTTTAAAATTTAATATTTGTTTGAACTAGTATAATTGATATGTATATATGAAGTGTATATAAAGTTTACGCCGAATTTGCCAAGGACTTTTACATTAATATTTCATGTTAGACAACATTTAAAGTAAAGTCTTGTATGACATTTATATAAATTACTGGCATTAATATTAAAAATTATCATTTATTTGTTTGTTTAGCAGAAAACAAATTAATTGATCAAAATACCAAGTGACTAACTCTTAGTCATTATTACAAACACTTTTTGGACATTCATATTTTCATGTTTAAAATCTCCTAAATAACACGAATGACAAAGCTGATTTTATCCCTAATGCATGACTATGTATTTGAACATGGTTAGAAAAGCCCCACTTTTAATTTTACTTGGTTGCAAAGAATAAATAGCGTTACTGTGGAAGAAGATCGGCAGATTTTTAAGTTTTCCATCAATTACCATTTTAACTATATCTCTAGATTTAAGGTTAGTGAGGACACCTGTCATGTGACCAAAAACAGCTAAAAATGCAAAAAACAAGTGCAAATGTCACAAATACATTGAAACTTGTGTTAAATAGTTTCATTTAATAAAACTTCATCAAAATAGATTAATTTTGATATAAAGAAAACAACTATTCCTTCATAAATAAAACTTTCAAATAAAACAAGGGAGATAATCCACTTGAAAAATGACCAAAAAATTACAAAGATTTGTATAGTAGAGAGAAAAGTAAGCTGGTGACCCCCAGTTTTTATTGTTTTATTTCAAATAAAATTTTTTTATCAAATAAAAATAATATTTAAATTCGTGGATTTTTTCTGCGACAAGATTTTATGCTAATTATTTGGCCTTTCCTATATAATCTATTAATATAGTAATTTGGGAAAACTTTGAGCCTTAATTTTGGAAAAACAAGCCTGGAAAGGGGGTCCAATATTTTTACACAAGATAAAGTATATACCTAATACTAATATATCCAAAAATTGGACATTTTAAATTCGGCATTATTTTTGGGGTCAGGTGTCCTCACTAACCTTAATGTACTTTTAATCAACACCCTCGCCAAGGCTCGCGTTTAACCCCGTGTTTCACTCGTTAAAAATATGAAAACTCGCATCGATGAAAAAAAAAACATCATAATTTACAAGATCTAATTAATAGTTGTCCGTGTACTTCATGTACTTGCCTCGATATAATACGTTTGAAAATGATCTAGCGAAATTCTGTTCTCAACTGAAACAGGGTTACGACAAACAAACTAACTTTGAAGTTCAGTTCAGGCAACACATTAGATATGCCTGATATTGGTAACTAAAGAGTATAATTGGTATTTTATATCAGAGTGCCCCCTATAATCCCGTGTATAAAATTGATCACCGACAATTAAATGATAAAATATCATTTTTCCTTTAAGAGTACTTTCATATAGAAAAGTAATAAAACTGAAATATCGATATAATATTGAGGGGGTACTTATTGTATAAAGTTTCAATTTATTTAATATTAAAATATCAGGATTTATATTTGTAAGAAAATTGAACAATCGTTTGCTTAGTTATTTTGGAATGAATACAATGTTAAGGTACAAGGAAAGTTCGTTAAAAAAGTAAATTTACACAAGAATAGATGACCGTTAGTGTGGGCTATTTCGAAGAGAGTTGGATACAATCTTGTGTAAATGTCCTTCTGACGGACTATTTGCAGACTTTGGAACTACAATGTCGGAACGGATATGAAATGTTTTCGGAGATAAAAAGAGTAAGTAGCCCGACGTGATCTACAAAGTAAATAAGGCTGATTTAAATGGACTTTTTTCTCCTATAAAATTTCAGAATTCTTAAATATTTATTTAACAATGAATATCTAATTAAGTCACCTACAGATTTTGAATAAATATTTATTTTGAAATCTACTTTAAACATTTTTTCTCAACCCACATCTAACACCTTGCATTTAGGGATTTAGATATATATACATGTACAAGTCAAATTTACTAATATACATATCAGCCTTGTTTTACAGTGTCAAATGTAAAAATTATTGATCATTTTACGAATGAAATTTTATAAGATTGTGTGTGTTGAAGGATTTAATTCAGATTGAATATTGAGAGTAGTTTCGTGCTGTTTTCCAATTTTTGAGATTGAATTTTCCTAAAAGGTAAGACGAATTCAATATTCATTTTCAATAGATCTTATAGTGGGCAGAAAAAGCATATCTAGTTTTTTCCGTCTTTCACGTAGAGATATTTGTTACAACTTAAGTTAGCTTTGTGCATCAATACATCTGTTTTTTAACCGTTTAAATGCAAATCAACAAAAATCAAATGCGAGTTAAAGATATTTAAATATTTAACAATATTAAGTAAACCTTGTGCATTTTATAACTTAAGAAGAATTTAAACATCCCTTTTACCACTTAAAAGTTGGAATCTTTTTACATTTATTTCGTGTATGAGCAACTATATTGCTGGGATTGCATAGTGATAGGTAAGTCGATTCAAAATATTTTTCTATACAGTAATTTTGAAAATTGACAGTTCCAGTGCTTAATAGTGCATGTTTTATTTTTTTTTTTTCAAATTTCTGGCATGATTTGACTTTGTAAGTCTATGTCAATTAACAAGGACATGTTTCACATGGTTCCTCCGCATTTTGAATAACTCCCTTCCAATAAACACCAAACAAAATAAGCTTAGTATTGCAATCGCTTTCTCAGAATAGTGCCTCCCCCATTGAAAAGACAAAGACCATAACTACAATAGAATTTGTTGAATTGAATAAGGGTTTATCGCTGAGATTTGTTTTAACTACATGTAATCATGGTGACAAACCGTTCAACAAAAGTTAAGAAAAAATCGTCTTGCAGTCTCATATGAGTTTGTTAAACGTTTTGCTTTATACATAGTAATCATGTGACTCATTTAATGTTCAAAGTCGATATAAAGTCCCATGCCTTCTATAGCACTTGCTTCATCTATGTAGCATATAGTCAAAAAAGAATTATAAAAATTTTCTCACCGGTCTCAGAAGAGTTGCGCCTACAAAGTGCCCATATGGCTTAAAAAGTACAAAGTCGATAAAGACCAATAATTTGTCGAATCAAAATTGAGTAGTGGTACGATGAGAAACAATCCTACAGAATATCGGTAACATCTTGGAAATACACTGATCCATGTTAACAATTAGTCATAAATGTATTCAAAATGGTCGATTAGCTCCACGGATTTGGCTTTTTCAAGGAGATGAACAGGACTAACAGGGATGATAAAATGAACATAAAATGATGATGTACAATGTAGTTGAAGAAAGAGTTTGAATGCGATGGATAATATTGGGCACTTTAAATCCCCTGCAGGGAATCATTCGGCCGTTATTGAGACTCCCAGCAGCTTTATTAATGTGCGAGGAACTTAACAATTTCCCCAACACGGTGCATTACTATATGGTTTGCAGTCAGGTATTTCGCATGATAGCCCGATGAAGCCTATATCCCGTGTGACCACCTGTGGTACACATCACACCGATCGAGTACACATCACAGAGTCGATCTGCGGTAAAAGTGTTCTGACTCAAGCTTAGCGCTGCTGCAGAACATTTTTTTCACCATCCAGGACCCCACAGAGTGTATAAATGGTAAAACACGGATCTAGTTAAAAAAGGGCACATTTTTAAACGTCCACCTAACATGTGTACAAATATTTTCGTTCTTACAAAAATGTATCAATTGCCTATAATTACATGAATTAAAAGCTTTTAAAAAAGATCTTTAAATTTTTAAATTTGTAAATACATTGCGTAGTCTGTATTAAGTAAAGGGTTAATCATGTAAAATCTTAGGAAACTCTTGAGCCATAAAAATGGTTTTAAATATTCTTCTCCTTTTATCTTATTAACTTGAGAGGGATTATCACTTAATAGTAAAAATTAGCCCAATTATTGTAGTGACCTTGATCAAGGACACAAAATTTGTAAGCATTTCAAGTGTTGCCAAACCACAATGAAAAAGCTGGCATATTTTAATAAATTATACGAATGCTTCCACAACTGTATAAATATTTCGATTGCTTTGCAAATTGCATGGGGGGGGGGGGGGTCTTGTGAAAAAGCTGCGAAAACAGTAGTTCACCATTACATTGTGCCATTACTTCTTTTTCAATAATGGCCTCCTTTTACCCATCATTTTTTTATCACTTTGCGTACGTTGTCTGTGTCGCCCTTGCTTCTGTCTGACGTTCGTCCATTCGACTTTTCAAAAATGTTCATCTTCGAAACCGCTTGACCAATACAACTTTGGTATAATGTAATTGAGGTGTCTTAAATGTTATCGTTTCAATTTTTGATTTGACAAAAACATCGCCGCCATTCATAGTTCATAGAAGAAAAAATCACAATTGATGAAGCATTACAACTCTATAAAAACACAAACGCTGAACTATCTACATGTATCTAGATTGAATAATTTTGATCTTAATCCACTATTAAAAGAAGCTTATATATTATCAAGAAATCTTCATGAAAATGGTACCTATTCATGGTATTCATATGCTCATAGCATTGTAACAACCCGTTTTGCAATAACAACGCGTTTTGCAATAAAAATATTTTTTGTTAAATAGTGATTCTGTTGTCTCTGTTTGGATTGAAAAAGATACAGAACATGCTTTTAAAAGCTTAAATTATTAAAAAACCTTACTTTTAAAGGCATGGAAACTGTCTTTCATGTTATTGCAAAACGCGTTATACGTAACAACCCGTTTTGCAATAAAGTATGAAATACAATAACGCGTTTCGCAATAAACTTACTTTTTGTTGAAGTGCGTTTCCCATGTCTCTGTTTGGCTTTAAAAAGATCCAAAACATGCTTTTAAACGCTTAAATTTAAAAAATCTGCCGTTGATATTATTGTTAATCGCTTTATACGTGACAAAAAGATACCAAAACGCGCCTTTAAATGCTAAATTTATTCAAAAATTTAAACCCTTTTGTGCAATTGCAAATGCGTAACATTAGGTTTCGTGCAGAATAAATTTTCCCCGAGAAAGCAGGCGGTCGGACCCAGTCGCGGAACTTTATTCTTCCCCGAGAAAGAAGGCGAAAAGATAATACAGTTGAGTCCAGTTCTAACATTTCTTTAGAACTGTCAGGAACTGTCAGGAATCTGTTCTAATTCTGTTCTGCTGACAGTTCTAGGACAGTTTAGGACAAGCCCTGTCCTGTCATAGAACAGTCTTGGACAGTTTTATCCCGTGACAAATTTAAAACTGTTCTAACCCCTGACAGTTCTAAGCTGTCATACGCCCTGACAGTTCTAACCTGTTCTGTGCCCTGACAGCTTAGAACTGTTCTAGCCTCGGACAGTTTTACCCCCTGACAGTTCTGATTGTGACGATTTCAGAACAGTATAGAATAAGGAATTGTCTGGTTAAAATAAATTAATATATCGAGTTTCATTAAATAATAATGCCGAAAATATTCGCATTTTTCGAATAAGGAGTATTATTATAACCGCGTGACGTCATTTAGAACTGTCAGGGTGCAGTACTGTCCAATGCTAGAACATTTCTAAGGTGTGACGTCATTTAGAACTGTCAGGGTGCAGTACTGTCCAAGGCTAGAACAGTTCTAAGGTGTCAGGGCCTAGAACAGTTCTAAGCTGTCAGGGCCTAGAATAGCTCTTAAGGTGCCATGGGTTTGTAAAGGTTATGACAGTTCTACCCTAGAACAGGTTATGACAGCTGCTGTCCAGGGTTAGAACAGTTCTAGAACTGTCAGGAGAGCTGGACAGTAGAGATGTTAGAACTGGGCTCAACTGTAATTTGCTTCTTGTTATTAGTTTATACATGTATAACAAGCTGTATAAGTATACCCCCTGCTGTTGGATATAAGTATATTAGATATATAATCTCAATGAAACGTGGAAAAAAGATATGCTTACATGCTTTTAAACGCTTAAACTATTAAAAACCTAAATTTAAAAGCATGGGACTGCCTTTCATGTTATTGCAAAACGCGTTATACGTGACAACCCGTTTTGCAATAAAGTATGAAATGCAATAACGCGTATTGCAATATTTTTTTTTGTTAAAATGCGTTTCTAATGTCTCGGTTTGGATTAAAAAGAAAATCCAGAACATGCTTTTAAACGCTTAAGTTATTTAAAAAAAAACAACAAAAATTTAAAGCACTGAATCTGCCTTTGATGTTATTTGTCAGGCGGCCGGGGGGTTATCGTCTAATAAATTTTTCCTGAAAACGTGTTTTGCACTAAGATAATAATTGGTCCGTTGTTTCTTGTTATTAGTTTATACATGTACAACAAGCTGTATAAGTATACCCCCCCCCCTTTCCGCTGTTGGATATAAATAGATTAGGTATATAATCATCTTTATAATTATCATAACTCCATGCTCAAAGAAATGATTATGTTAAGAAATGTGGATAAAAGATCTGCTTGTTAAAATGTATACCCCGGAACGGCGTTTCGGCATGTCTGTCCGTACGTTCGTATGTCTGTACTAATATCTATTAAGCTTTTCTAAGAAATCACTCATCAGAATAATTTGAATCTAGTATGATGGCTCAGAATTACAAATTATATACTTCGTAGACGACTAATAGACCTGTGCACGCGGAAACTGAACCGTCCGTCCGAACTTTATTAAGAAACCGTACATCATAATAATACAAAGCTTGGTAAGATGGTTTGGTATACACCCTTAACGACTCAAACCTGTCGGACTAAAACTTTCTTTGGATTGCTTTGAAACTTTGTACACTTGATCTTTAGGATGTCTTCTACTAAGTTCGGGAAATTTATGAACGTTAACTAACTAACATGGCTGCCGTTTCTAAAAATAGATCAGGGGTGTCAGACCATAGATTATAGCTTATAGCTCAAAAAGTATAAAAGATAGAGAAAATCCGAAGCAACACTCCTTCTTCAGCATCAAAAGCTCTACAATTCTCTCCATTGAGTCAAAGATTTGGGACGACACCTTATTGGAGTTATTTCCCCTTAATCGTCAAAATTGACCATTTTCACAGTTTTTGGACTTTATCTTGAAAACTGTAAGTGCTGGAGGAAAAGGTAGCATTGCAAAATTGTTCAGCTCATTGAGAGCTATAAAAATGATTGCAGTGCCAAAATTGTCAGATCAACCGTTTAAGAGTTACCCCCCTTTAACTGATTTTTCTATCAATTATAATTGATTTTTAAAAATCTTTTTCTCTGAAACCACTGATGGGGTTGCTTTGAAACTTTATACACTTTGTCTTTAGGATGTCCTTTACTAAGTTTGTGAAATTTATGAACGTCGACTAACCAACATGGCCGATATTACTAAAATAGAAGAGGGGGGGGGGGGTCAGACCATAGTTTTTAGCTTATAGTTCAAAAAGTATAAGAGATAGAGAAAATCCGAAGCAACCTTCCTTCTTAAACATCAAAAGCTCTACAATTCTCTTAATTTAGTCAAAGTTTTGGGACGACTCCTTATAGGAGTTATTTCCCCTTAATCGTCAAAATTTACCATTTTCACAGTTTTTGGACTTTATCTTAACAACTGTAAGTGCTAGAGGGAAAGTTAGCATTGCAAAATTGTTCAGCTTATCAAGAGCTACGTATACAAAAATGATTTCAGTGTCAAAATTGTCAAATCATCCTTTTAAGAGTTATCCCCCTTCAACTGTTTACAATCAATTTTAACTTGTTTTGTATTTTTTTTTCAAATTGAAAGCCTTGTTACTTTGTATTCTTGATCTTAAAAGTGTCTTCTATCCCAACTAGTTTCTTTAATGTTAATTACCAAGTACATATAGACCATGTTGCACATTTGGTAAGAGGCTTTAGCATAAGATATCAGGTGAGCGATTCAGGCTCCTGTGAGCCTACAGTTTTTCAGTCTAGACGGAGTGATCTTCCCACATCCAGTCTGGAAAAAATGCTATATTTTCTATATTACTTTTCAATTATTGTTAACATGATACACACTTTTATAAATCTCCATTTTTATTGGCATTTTATATGACCTTCACAAGTTTTATTTATTCCTTTGCATTTTTTATGACGAACTATTTAGTTAAATGCAATAGAATACTAAAAAAAGTATACATTATGTATTCATCTATTACTTGATTTGTTCGTATGAATATTTTTTTTATTTAATTGGTCAATGCAAGGATACTGTCTTGTTCATTCATAAATTTAGTACACAATACTCATCAATGGGACGAGTGCATTTTAATCGAAGTAGTGTTTTCAATCGATACCGTTTGTACACGATTCCTGTCTTGTGTGTGCAATTGTGTTCATTAACTTTGAGAGCATCTGCAAGATCGACTCTCCTTTGTTCGCTCACCAAAATTATTAAGTAAACATTTTGAACAATAAACAATTAACAGAAAATAAATCTATTATAGTTCTTACATATTTGCTTGCCTTTAAACGCTTTAGCACTTTGATTTTTTTACGCATGGCTTTTTGACTTGTCAACAAACATGGCCGCTGTTACTAAAAACAAAACATGGGATAAAATCACATTCAAAGGCTTATAAATTGAAAACTAGAACAGATAGAAAAAATCTAAAGGACCTTATCCTCTTCTGAATCAAAAGCTCTAAAAAAAGTCTCCATTGGGTCGAAGTTGTCAGATGACCCCTTAGCCTTAGAGGGGCTATTGCCCTTTAAAGGTAAAAAATAGTAATTTTTCGTGTTTTTGGTTTATAGAACGAAAACGATTGTAGTTAGAGAAAAGCTGTTGCTTGCTTACATCTTCAGTTCATTGAGCTCTTCAAAAGTCTCCATTGGGTCGAAGTTGTCAGATGAAACTTTTGATGGGTTATGGCCCTTACAAGGTGAAAAATTGTGATTTTTCGTGTTTTTGGCCTATAGATTGAAAACAATAGCAGTTAGAGAAAAGCTGTTGCTTGCCTAAATATTCAACTAATTGAGCTTTACAAAAGTCTCCATTGGGTCAATGTTGTCAGAGGAACCCTAATAGGGGTTATGGCCCTTTAAAGGTGAAAAAAAAATATTTTTCGTGTTTTTGCCTATAGAATGAAAACTATTGCTGAAAAAGAAAAGCTGTTGCTTGCTTAAATGTTTAGCTCATTTACCCTTAGAAAAGTCTTCATAGGGTCGAAGTTGTCAGATGACCTCTTATAGGGGTTACAACCCCTTAAAGGTGAAAAATAATGTTTTTGGCCTATAAAACGATAACTTTTGCAGATAGAAAAAAGCTGTTGCCTGCTTAAATGTTCAGCTTATATGGCTCTACAAAAGCATCCGTAGGGTTGAAGTTGTCAGATAACCCCTTATAGGGGTTACAGCCCCTTAAAGGCGAAAAATAGTGTTTTTTGCCTATAGAATGGAAAGTATTGCAGATAGGGAAAAGCTGTTGCTTGCCTAAATATTCAGCTCATTTAGCTCTACAAAAGTTTCCATAGGGTTGAAGTTGTCAGATGACCCCTTATATGGTTTACAGCCCCTAAATAAACACGTTTTCATGTTTTTGGCTTAAATAATGAAAACTATAGCAGATAAAGAAAAGTGGTTGCTTGCTTAAATGTCCAGGTCATAAAGATCTTAACAAAAGTCTCTATAGAGTCAAAGTGTTCAGACGGCTCTTAAAATAACATTTTGCACGTTTTTGGCCTACAGTATGAAAACTATTGCTGAAAGAGAAAAGCTGTTGCTTGCTTAAATGTTCAGCTTATTCAGCTCTACAAAGTTCTTCATAGGGTTGACATCAAGACCAGGTGACCTATTCAGGCTCCTGGGAGCCTCTTGTTTACTGTTGTTTTTCTCTGTTTGGCTTCGGAAAATACTAAATGCACCTTAAATTGCTAAACTTTTTGAAAAAAACATAAATGGCTCCCATAGTTCTGTTATATTGTTTCTTATTTTCAAAAGTTAACTCTTTCTTTTTATTTTAAGGTTAGTGAGGAAACCTGACCCTAAAAATATTTCCGAATCTAAAATGACCAATGTTTTAATATATCAATATTTTGTATATGTTACAGTAAAGGTGTGTAATTAGGAATTTCATGAAATTACTGAAAATTCAGGAATTTCGTGTAATTCCTAAAGGGCTTAGTAATTACGTGAAATAACTGATTTTCATCAGTAATTACATGAAATTACTGAAAATTTTAGGGACTTTTACACATAATTACTGAACAAAAAATCTTCAACTATAGTTGATTTATTAAAGTACTAAAAAAAGTTTGTACTTTAGTATATTAAAAAGGTGATTTAAAAGCAAAAAAAAAAAAACAACAACAAAATATAGAAATGTTCACTAATTCATGCTATTTAGTAAAAGAAGGTTGCCATTTTGTCAAGTCTGAATTGAGCTTTTTCATGAAAATAGGATGCACCTGGGTACCAATTTACGACATTAGACATTCTACCATTTGTCTTTTATGAAAAAATATTACTTTTCCATATTTCATGCCCTGCGACAACATGTCGGGGGGGGGGGGGGCGCATTAAGATTTACTCATGTCTCTACGTTTGTCCGTTCGTACGATTTCTGTCAAGCTTTTTTTTGGAAATTGTACATTAGAATTATTTTCAAATTGGCAGGGTGGTTTAGTATGACAAATGTATGTCCTAGTGTAAGCAAAGTTCAGACCTAATGAACTTCTATTTTCTGTTTGGGACCAGCTCGATGTGAAAAATTTCCGTCACGATTTTCTCAGAAACCCTTACATGAGACTGCGTTTAACCTTGGTTCAAATGTAGGATGGTTCAGTGTTATGTCCTAAGCGACTTTCAGTCCTGTCAGACTTATAATTCTTGTTTACAGCCTAGAAGATGGACATATTCCTTTTTTATTTCTTAAGTGTTTGTCATGCTCATGCAGATGTGTAAAATTCAACAATTGAAAGTGAATATTTTTGTACTGCAGGAGTTGCAAACTTAATTTTTTTCATACATGTAAATCTTTTTAAGCAACCCAGATTACTTCAAATATTTCTGCACTTTTCTTTCATGATTTTTTGCAGATATCATCATCATTTTATAGCCGATTTGTATTAATAATGAAGTCAGTAAATGTGTGTAAAATTAATGATTTTTTTTCAGTAATTTCATGTAATTACTGGAAATTTTAGGAATTTCAGGTAATTACTAAATGACCTAGTAATTACATGAAATTCCTGAAAAAGTTAGTAATATCACGTAATTCCTAATCACACACATTTACTGTAACATATATACACTTTCTTGTGTATAGATAATAGACCACCTTTCCAATCTTGTTTTCGCTACATTCAATGTCAAAGTTTCTTGAAATAACAATATATTATAAAGGAAAGACCTAAATATTAACATAAAATCTTGTCTCAGGAAAAAAATCTACGAATTTAAATTCTAATCTTATTTTCGCATAGTTATTTTTCATGCTGTATTTTTAAATAAAACAATAAAAGTGGGGTCACCAGCTTAGATTTTTGTCTACCGAACAATCCTATGAAATTTTAAGAGCAATTTTTACGTAAATTATCTCCCTTTGTTTTTATTTAAAAAATGTGTTTATTAAAGAATTTTTGGCATGCTTGCTAAGATTGTTTTATATATTTTGACAAAAATTGAAAGAATAAAAAGATTTCATATGTGTTTGATGTATTTATAAAAAAAATGGACTTTTTGCAATTTTAGCTTTTTGTGGTCACATGACTAGTGTCCTCACTAACCTTGAATGTACAGCTGATCAAGCATTACAAAAGTTGAAATTGTCAGATGACCCCTTATAGGGGTAACTGCAATTCAAACTTTTCATGATTTTTGTTTTAGAATAAAAACATAGAAGATATCTAGCTTAATTAGCTTATTGACCATGAACTATACAATAGACTACTATGGGAAAAAGCTATAAAATGACCTTTATATTGGTAATAGCTAATAGGAGGGAACCTGATACTTGTGTACATTAAAGACAAGATCGCTTCAGACTCTTTTGAGCTTCTTGTTAAGATTTGGTTTTCAAGATCAATTTTTCATAAGAATCCTTGTTAAGATCTATGACTGCATTTTCAAACGGAATTGCAATATTTCTTACAATTTAGACGATAAATTAGGGGTCAATAAGGCAAAGAAGTTAGTTGATAAAAAAGATAAAATAATACTCGCCGCGTATACCTCTGCTAGGCCCCTGCTGTAACCATGTACTTCGGTCAGATTTGATGTGAAATTTTATTTGATTAAATATTGATTTGTTTGGTCTTTATTTGGCTCAAATATGATACAAAATGCTTCATGATGTATAAACTATTTAGAAACATTACTTCAAGGCATCGTAATAGAGTTTAAAGTGTTATTGCAAATCGCGTTAAATATGACAACCCGTTTTGCAATAAAGTATGAAATGTAATAACGCGTTTTGCAATAAAACGAAATTTTGGCCTATATATTGTCATTGGTTACGTCTAGTAAGTATGTACTGATAAAAAAGATAAAATAATACTCGCCGCGTATACCCCTGCTAGGTCCCTGCTGTAACCATGTACTTCGGTCAGATTTGATGTGAAATTTTATTTGATTAAATATTGATTTGTTTGGTCTTTATTTGGCTCATAGAGATGGGTCCAAACCTAACCTGTACAAAAGTGAACCGGGAGCAAACATATTTGTTTTACGAGAACAAATATCATAAAATGATGTTGGACGTCGTATTACTTCGATTAAAGCATTTTGTATCATATTTAAGCCAAATAAAGACCAAACAAATCAATATTTAATCAAATAAAATTTCACATCAAATCTGACCAAAGAACATGGTTACAGCAGGGACCAAGCAGGGTTATATGTGGCGTGCAGCAGTTAATCTTTTTTATCAGTACATACTTACTAAACGTAACCAAGAACAATAGATAGACCAAAAGTTCGTTTTATTGCAAAAAGTGTTATTACATTTCATACTTTATTGCAAAACGGGTTGTCATATTTAACGCGATTTGCAATAACACTTTAAACTCTATTACCATGCCTTGAAGTAATGTTTCTAAATAGTTTATACATAATGAAGCATTTTGTATCATATTTAAGCCAAATAAAGACCAAACAAATCAATATTTAATCAAATAAAATTTCACATCAAATCTGACCAAAGTACATGGTTACAGCAGGGACCTAGCAGGGGTATACGCGGCGAGTATTATTTTATCTTTTTTATCAGTACATACTTACTAAACGTAACCAAGGACAATATATAGGCCAAAATTTCGTTTTATTGCAAAACACGTTATTACATTTCATTCTCTATTGCAAAACGGGTTGTCATATTTAACGCGATTTGCAATAACACTTTAAACTCTATTACCATGCCTTGAAGTAATGTTTCTAAATAGTTTATACATAATGAAGCATTTTGTATCATATTTAAGCCAAATAAAGACCAAACAAATCAATATTTAATCAAATAAAATTTCACATCAAATCTGACCAAAGTACATGGTTACAGCAGGGACCCAGCAGGGTTATACGTGGCGAGCAGCAGTTAATCTTTTTTATCAGTACATACTTACTAAACGTAACCAAAGACAATATATAGGCCAAAATTTCGTTTTATTGCAAAACGCGTTATTACATTTCACACTTTATTGCAAAACGGGTTGTCATATTTAACGCGATTTGCAATAACACTTTAAACTCTATTTCCATGCCTTGAAGTAATGTTTCTGAATAGTTTATACATTATAAAGCATTTTGTATCATATTTAAGCCAAATAAAGACCAAAGAAATCAATATTTAATCAAATAAAATTTCACATCAAATCTGACCGAAGAACATGGTTACAGCAGGGACCTAGCAGGGGTATACGCGGCGAGTATTATTTTATCTTTTTTTATCAGTACATACTAACTGGATGTAACCAAGGACAATATCTTGGCCAAAATTTCGTTTTATTGCAAAACGCGTTATTACATTTCATACTTTATTGCAAAACGGGTTGTCATATTTAACGCGATTTGCAATAACACTTTAAACTCTATTTTCATGCCTTGAAGTAATGTTTCTGAATAGTTTATACATTATGAAGCATTTTGTATCATATATGAGCCGAATAAAGACCAAACAAATCAATATTTAATCAAATAAAATTTCACATCAAATCTGACCAAAGTACATGGTTACAGCAGGGACCCAGCAGGGTTATACGTGGCGAGCAGCAGTTAATCTTTTTTATCAGTATATACTTACTAAACGTAACCAAAGATAATATATAGGCCAAAATTTCGTTTTATTGCAAAACGCGTTATTACATTTCATACTTTATTGCAAAACGGGTTGTCATATTTAACGCGATTTGCAATAACACTTTAAACTCTATTTCCATGCCCAAAAGTAATGTTTCTAAATAGTTTATACATTATGAAGCATTTTGTATCATATTTAAGCCAAATAAAGACCAAAGAAATCAATATTTAATCAAATAAAATTTCACATCAAATCTGACCAAAGTACATGGTTACAGCAGGGACCCAGCAGGGTTATACGTGGCGAGGAGCTGTTAATCTTTTTTATCAGTACATACTTACTAGATGTAACCAAGGACAATATATAGGCCAAAATTTCGTTTTATTGCAAAACGCGTTATTACATTTCATACTTTATTGCAAAACGGGTTTTCATATTTAACACGATTTGCAATAACACTTTAAACTCTATTTCCAAGCCCAAAAGTAATGTTTCTAAATAGTTTATACATTATGAAGCATTTTGTATCATATTTAAGCCAAATAAAGACCAAACAAATCAATATTTAATCAAATAAAATTTCACATCAAATCTGACCAAAGTACATGGTTACAGCAGGGACCTAGCAGGGGTATACGCGGCGAGTATTATTTTATCTATTTTATCAGTACATACTTACTAAACGTAACCAAGGACAATATATAGGCCAAAATTTCGTTTTATTGCAAAACACGTTATCACATTTCATTCTCTATTGCAAAACGGGTTGTCATATTTAACGCGATTTGCAATAACACTTTAAACTCTATTTTCATGCCTTGAAGTAATGTTTTTGAATAGTTTATACATTATGAAGCATTTTGAATCATATATGAGCCGAATAAAGACCAAACAAATCAATATTCAATTAAATAAATTTTCACATCAAATCTGACCGAAGTACATGGTTACAGCAGGGACCTAGTAGGGGTATACGCGGCGAGTATTATTTTATCTTTTTTATCAGTACATACTAACTGGATGTAACCAAGGACAATATATAGGCCAAATTTCGTTTTATTGCAAAACGCGTTATTACATTTCATACTTTATTGCAAAACGGGTTGTCATATTTAACGCGATTTGCAATAACACTTTAAACTCTATTACCATGCCTTGAAGTAATGTTTCTAAATAGTTTATACATAATGAAGCATTTTGTATCATATTTAAGCCAAATAAAGACCAAACAAATCAATATTTAATCAAATAAAATTTCACATCAAATCTGACCAAAGTACATGGTTACAGCAGGGACCCAGCAGGGTTATACGTGACGAGCAGCAGTTAATCTTTTTTATCAGTACATACTTACTAAACGTAACCAAAGACAATATATATGCCAAAATTTCGTTTTATTGCAAAACGCGTTATTACATACTTTATTGCAAAACGGGTTGTCATATATAACGCGATTTGCAATAACACTTTAAACTCTATTTCCATGCCCAAAAGTAATGTTTCTAAATAGTTTATACATTATGAAGCATTTTGTATCATATTTAAGCCAAATAAAGACCAAAGAAATCAATATTTAATCAAATAAAATTTCACATCAAATCTGACCAAAGTACATGGTTACAGCAGGGACCCAGCAGGGTTATACGTGGCGAGGAGCAGTTAATCTTTTTTATCAGTACATACTCACTAGATGTAACCAAGGACAATATATAGGCCAAAATTTCGTTTTATTGCAAAACGCGTTATTACATTTCATACTTTATTGCAAAATGGGTTGTCATATTTAACGCGATTTGCAATAACACTTTAAACTCTATTTCCATGCCTTGAAGTAATGTTTCTGAATAGTTTATACATTATAAAGCATTTTGTATCATATATGAGCCAAATAAAGACCAAACAAATCAATATTTAATTAAATAAAATTTCACATCAAATCTGACCGAAGAACATGGTTACAGCAGGGAACTAGCAGGGGTATACGCGGCGAGTATTATTTTATCTTTTTTTATCAGTACATACTAACTGGATGTAACCAAGGACAATATCTAGGCCAAAATTTCGTTTTATTGCAAAACGCGTTATTACATTTTATACTTTATTGCAAAACGGGTTGTCATATTTAACGCGATTTGCAATAACACCTTAAACTCTATTTCCATGCCCAAAAGTAATGTTTCTTAATAGTTTATACATTATGAAGCTTTTTGTATCATATTTAAGCCATATAAAGGCAAACCAAGTCAATATTTCACAAAATAAAATTTTATTGCAAAACGCGTTGTTATTGCAAAACGGATTGTCACATAGCATCACTAAAGAAATAAACTTAGATATGAAATATTTTAATGAATATGAAACCAAAAAAAAGCAGCACAAATATTAAAACCTAAAATAAAATCAAACGTAATATGTTATTATAGAACTTTAATAGATAATAAAATAAATGACTTAAATGAAACAAATAAAAATTATTTGTATAAATATATAAAAACCCAAGAAAATAAGGTTACATTTTATTTAACTCATCCAAACAAGTCAGTTAAAAAACTAATAACAAAATTCAGAGTAAGTGATCATGAACTACTAATAGAAACTGGAAGATACAATAACATAACTGTGTACTACATGCAACATATTGGATGATGAAGAGCACTTCTTCTTTAATTGTAAAATTAATGATAATATTAGAGAACAACTACTTACCTTTTATTAAATAAATCCATATTGTAATACTTTAAATAGAACACAAATAATTAGTTACATATTAAACCCGTTAACTCCTTAGGAAATTAAAACAGTCGTTTCTTTTTTGCAACAGACTGGGGAGAGGGGACTAGCAAACTGTTTTTTATTTCATTAAGGTTTATATGTTATAATATTTGTATGTGTAAACTCATGTTTGTTTGTTATCTAACAATGTATATGTATGTACTACGACCAAAATGGGTTAAAGTTTTCGAATAAAGCTAAATCACGGTTTTTCGTGTGTGTGCCTTAATTATAATAAAAAGCATTGCAGTTTGAAAAAAGTTGTTGCTAGCTTGATTGTTTATCTTACAAAGCTCGGGGTCTACAAAAGTGGTGCGATTTTTTAGATGACAATTTGAGAGGTTATATCGCTTTAGATGGTAAAAATTGTGTTTTGCGTTTTAAGAAAACTTTTGCACTTGTTTTGGGCTTATGAAATTAATATTATTACACATAGAGAAAAGCATGTTCAATTTCTTCATTTAGTGGATGGTTGCAGAATGACATTTTAAAGTGGTTATGGTCCTAAAAGGCGTAAAATTATCATGTATATATGTCATTATGTAGCATCAAAACGATTGCAGATAGTGAAAAGCTTTTGCTTGACAAAATGTTTAGCTGATAAAGTTCTATAAAGTGTCAATTTGGTCAAAGTTGTCAGTTGACCCCTTCCAGGGGTTAAGGGGTTCAAAAGGTCGTAAATTAATTTTTAATGTTTTTTTATAGATCTAACACTATTGCTGAATGTTGCTTTAAACATGTTAAAGCTTTTTGAAAGAATTGTAAAAGACTTTTACGTTTAAGGAATTATCATATAAGTTTCATTAAGGACCAAGGGAGGGATTCAGGCTGCTGGGAGCCTCTATAGTTCTTAAATTTTACCCAATATTTCCCCCTTTTTATATATAATAGTACAAAACCGTTTAAGTCCAATATATAAAAATGTATGGCAGCTAATTTAAATATTCAGTTGACTTTTAAAAGAAAAACTTAACCTACCTTTATAGTTTGTTTTTTGTTTTGTCCAGAGAATTACATCATAATATACGTATACGTAGTAATATACAAGTCATGTACATTTTACATTTTTATTTATAGAAGGAAGGAAACCGTTGAAGTGGTGTGTACATAATACATGTACATGTACACGCACCCTTAAATTGTGTAGACAATCATGTAACAGGGTCGGATGTGCATTATTATTGAATGTTCAATTATATTTATCAATCATTTCATATTCAATTGAATTTATCAATCATATCATATTCGCTCATATCGGATATGTCGCATCGCTCCAGGTTGAGTCGTGAAGATGAGATGTATCAATGCATTATAAATAGTAGAATGTTGAGTTAAAATTATTAATCATTTAAGGCAGCAACCATTTGAAATTCTGGGGTGGGGGGTATGGATTTTTTTGAAAAAAAAAACTGTTTTCAATTTTTTGGAATAAAAAATTGTCCTTGGCCCAGAAAGAAAAAAATAAATTGTTTTGGTGAGCCTGAGCTACACAGCGTAAACAAAATTGCGAATAAAAAAAAATGTTTTCGGTGTCGTTCAAAAAAGAATTCTCGTCTTCGAAAAATAAAAAAAAAATAAAAAATTGTCGAGGGGCTAAAATCCATACCTCCCCCCCAGAATTTCAAATGGTTGCTGCCTCAATATATTCTCTCATATCAAAATATCGCATCGCTCCCGCTTAAGTGTTGATATGATAATAGAACACATGTACATGTATTCTCACATACCAAGGCCGGATTAACAAATGCATTATAAATTGTATAATGTTCAATTAAGTCTCTCATATCGATATATCGCATCGCTCCATGTTGACTGTTGTTTACAGAATGCATGTACATGTACCCTTATGTACAAGGGCCGGATGTGTAACTGCATTGTACATTTACGTGTACATTTATACATGTAGCATCGTTCCCGGTTTCTGTCGAGTGTGGATCCTGATGATTAGAAACCGGCAGCGATGCGATACTTTTTTTTTAAATTAGATACTAGTGGTCCCTTTCGCTAAAATGAAGCAAGAATTCCATCTGAGTAAACCCAAACTTGTGCTTTAGCATTATTGTTAAATGACCAATACATGTCACAGGCTATCAGGTAAGTAAGTATGGGTCATAAAGGATTCGTAATTAAAGAGCGATTTTATGCAATGACATTATAGATGAGTTTTTTTATGTCCTAGCTACCCTGACTTTTTTCCAACCTGACTTCGCATGTTTCATGTTACTTTCTCTTGCATTAGTTTTTTTGTTTTTAATCCTTTTTTTTTCTTCCTTTATAAAGTTGCATCCTGTCTATCTTGTTTTCAACACATAGGGTATCCTGGACCTTTTTTCACAATTTGTCACCATTGTAATTCAAATTCGACCATCAACATAGCCACCATTAAACTAGACGAAAAATATTTATCTTATTTTTTCAAACAAATTCAATTGCTTCTACTGCAGATTCTTGCGCACTTGGCGAAGAACAGGAATCAAATCTCCAATAGGAAAGATAAATTTGCACTCCCTAGAACATATAACATTGCTCAAAAATACAGTCAGCATACAGAAATCAACAAAAATAACCTTAATTGCGACGGGTGTGCTATAGCAAGCAGGAACTGCTTACTCTTCCGGAGCACCTGAGACCACTTTTGTTTCGACTGGAGTACGCGTTGTTGATTGATTTTCAGTTATTTTGTGTTTCCATGTTTTACATGTTGTCTGTTTTTGTCCCGTTCTTGTTGGTGTTTACTGGTTTTGTCTCTGCCCTTTCGGACTTTTGACATTCGGATACCCCATTGGTACCTCTGCTTCTTTAGCAAAAAATCTCCCAAAATAAAAATAAAATGAACAATATATGTATTATGATTTTTTTTAATTTCTGAAGATGAGCAAAATATATACTAGCATGCTATGATCTGCATGTTATGAAAATATCATCAAGCCGTTCATTACAAGTAAAGGTTAGGATAGATAAACGATTGCATTAACATTTTTTCTGTCTTTTTCAGGCAGATGCTTTCTTTTGTCACATACTCTAACTCCAAATGACCAATACATGCCATAACTGGATTAAGGCGTAACTTTAAAACCGGTGTTGAAGTTATATTCTAACAAGTAAATTTCTCAAAATCTAAGACAACCATGGCAAATCTCGTGGATGATTTAATAGAATTGATCCAGCTTCATCCAACACAACGGAGGGAGGCAGACATAGGCGTGGTTCTCTCATGGTTGAGGAAAAGGAGCAAAATGCTGGCTACACAAAATGACGGTAGGTAAAATGATTGGTGACTTGACTGAATGAATGAAGTTTATTCTCGCAAAACTATATGACATAGTTACAGAGAAAATAATAAACAGTTATAATACAACAATTCAAAGTGCACATGTGTGAAATACAAATTACTAGTAAATTAACCAGGAGGGTTGACAATCAGGCACAATGGAGTTATCTTTCTTTGAACAACAAAAATCATAATCATACTATATGTAATCAAAAGCAAACAAAAGAAACATTTCATGTGGAAAATTTTAGAACAACAAATTACAGCCGCCTGAATCTGTATTTTTTTTTCTATTAAAACACAAATAACAACATAAATAGATTTGTCTTGTCTGTCGCGCGTTTCGTCTGTTCAAGACTTATCAGAGGCGTTCTGTCATAATCCTGAAAATGTCTGAACACTATATAAATATAAAGAGCATATAAGCAGTAGAGACAGTTTTCAAAAGGATTAAGATTAAACCTTAGCTTGGGCTAAGAAGAACCCAAGAATTTTGACGATTTTGTAATTTAAAGGAGCTCTGCTGAGATCGGTATTCTAGACAATCAATGCATTTATTCATATTATCATTAGATCGTTAAGGTGGCATCAAGTTACCGGTTGATGAATATGATGCGTAAATAAATAAGACGATTTTCTCTTTTTGGAACTTTAAGTTAAATTACAGAAGAGTGTGTAAATAAGATGAAAATTTGTCTAATGTTCAAATATTTGTTTAAGACTTGACTTTTAGCTTTTTCGTGTAGTTATATTTCTCATCTTGTAGTGGTTCTTGCGGACATAGTGAAACACTGCGAACACCAGTTGAACGAACGTGATGACGTCATCATACGTCAAGGGGAACGTGGAGACAGGTTGGTTTATAATCTTCTTTGTATAACACTTATATTATATGCTGTATACTTTATGTAAACGGATTTGATAAAAAAAAAATACTAATTATTACTATAATATGTAGATTCATTGCCAAATTAACTCTTATAATGCATCTTTATATGATCTTACGTATATCTTATAATGCATCTTTATACGATCTTACGCATAAATGACTTACGACTACAATATACCGCCATATATACATATGACTAACACGCTTACGGCCTTTGTTGCAGTTTTCTTTTCTCTATTTACTAAAAATAACAAATCTTATTAAAAATGCAAAATAAGATACATTTAAAAGCGTTCTGTCACTTTAAACATATTGACTTGACATTTCTCGAAACAAAGTACACGGTTTTATATATAATGAAGGTGGAAGGTCCTGATTTGTAACTTACAAAGCGGGACTACACTTGTTTGTAATTACTTATAGGTAAGTCGGTTGCAAAACCAGTATAGTGATTTTCTTTAGGTACTCTGGTTTCCTCCACCAATAAAACTTGAGCCTTTGTATTTAAAGATATCGAAAGACCAAATAAAACTTTCACACACAAACAATCATTTTTTATCAATACGTTTTAAGGGTTGACAGCATACTTTAACCTATATTCAAGGTTATATTTGCTTTTACGAATTGATTGTTAAAAACGGAAGTTCAATATAATTTTAAAGTTAACTACCGTTTTGAAGCTGAATGAAACATTTGTCACGGCTGACGTAGCCACATTGGTCTATACGTAATACCCATTTTACTCGCCCCTCAAAATGTCCGTTAATAAGAAAAAAAAATGCTTGATATTTAGCAATTCATAATCATTTCATGCTGTTAATTAACATGATTAATATATTTCCTCGAAATTGGCAAATTCATTTTCTTAGGTGAGATGCCTTTGAAGATCTCTGCGTCTGAGATTGCAAGCCTGAAAAGGCTATGTTTTATACCTTTCTGTGTTACGCCGCTAAATAACAGTTACAGGTATAAGATTGTTTAAAGCTATTGATATAATATAGAATGGATATGGTGAGCTGCAAAGTTAGAAAGGAGTGTCCGTGTGCCAACAGTGATGAAAATCATCTTTTTAAAGCCGTTGACACCGGAAAAACCAGCATGGGGTTGAGCTGGAATCGAACCCATAACCAAGTATGGGTTCGATTCCAGCTCAACCCCATGCTGGATTTTAAGTATGGGTTCTATTCCAGCTCCATGCTGGATTTTCCGGTGTCAACGGCTATATATCAATTACTTTAAAGATATGTACGCAACACCATTTATATATATAATTGTTTAAAGCTTGACTAGCCCTTATTGATGTATGTTTTTAAGGGAGGATAGTGCTTTTCATGTTTTGCCCTTCCGATAAAAGACATTAAATACGGAAGCTGCTGTCTGCCTAAATGTCCAGCACATTAAGGTTTGAATTTTTGATAAATTTCCTGCCTAGTCAAAACTGTCACTAACCCATTTCAGAGATTCATGTCTTGTTAAGATATTAAACAATAAAGTCCGGTTTATGCTTAAAAATCTTAATTGGTCAAAATTTGTAAAATGACCATTCTAGTGGCTTTTTCCCATAAGTATAGAATTAGTTGTTCATGGTTTTTTTTTATATAGAATTAACACTCTTGTACATGTATGTAGATAAATTAAAGCTGTCGCTTATTCAATAAATTTGTAAAATGATTATGATAGTGGCTTTTTGCCCATAATAAGTAAAAAAATAGTTGTTCATGTTTTTTTTTAACAGAATTAAACCTCTTGCAGATAAATTAAAGCTGTGGCTTATTCAAACGTTCTGTTCTAGGGGCTCATTGAAAGTATCCACCGAGTTTTCAGATGCCCACTTTCTTGGGTTGTTTCTGTCTTTCGAATCATTGAAGGTTACTCCCATCGTCCTATTTACTCCTAATAGCCATTGAAGGTCAATATAAAGTTTTACCATGCATCATGTTATTCTATATTATGAAAACTACGATAAGTAGAAAAAAGCTTTTTCGTGGTAAGGCTAAGTTTGTCAATCTGTTTTGCTCAGTGGCGTTACAGTTAGTCAAAAGCTGTCTTGCGTTTTGAAGGACTGCTTTTACTTGTATGATAATAAAATTATTTTTTGTAATTTTGTATACTGAAGAATTTTTACGGAAGACACCATGTGCTCATGACAAGAACGGTGTTTCTATTTTTCTGGTGTTTGTCATAGAATGTTTGTATTGTCATGATTATCGCCCTTTGGCCTTTATATGATTGGACTTTACACTAAATAATTTATTGCTTGGCACTTTCCGGAGCTCCTGATGTTACGATGCTGGTTTCAGTTTTGTTACTGTACATATATATGTGTATTTCTTATGTTTCGCTTTTCTCTTTTCATTCGTCCTTTCTGTCCGATGATTTTGTCATTGCCCTTTCGGGCTCTTGATGTTTTTGATTGATAGAGGACATTTTATTTAATATTTAGATTAAAACAGAAGTTTAGTAAGAACTTGTAAAAAATCAAAACGTATCTATTGGTTCAATTAGATTATTTTGGGCTAAATGTAAGTTAAAATTCTTTTGATAAGGGATTAAAAGGTTATCTTTAAAATTCAGGTGGTGCTCTTATGTTTGAAAATATGAGATAAGCACAGATATGGAAAACAAACAATACGGGCATATTTAAATGATCCAGATGTTAAGTTAAATACGGTAGCCGAGGAGTTAATAATAACATATTTATGGCTCAATGGAGTCCTAGTATGGAAAGCCAACGGGGTCAAAATTCTTAATTCGTAAATTGTCAATTTTCAAATTAAGAATTTTGACCCCGTTGGCTTTCCATATCCTAGTATGAACAATACAAATCTGACCCAAACTATGATAAGTCGAAATGACTAGAATTTGACCCAAGTCTGATGATTCAAAATTACTTGATTCTGACCTACAGTGCATGTATGATAAGTCAAAATGACTGACTATAAGTTGACCTCGAGTACTTGTATGATCAGTCAAAAAAGAAATACTGTGAGCGAGCTCACGAAAGGATATCCCCGCTTTATATTGAACTCTATATGGCAAAAAAAAACAATGTCCAATTATGTCCCAGGAATGATATCAAAAATCAAAAACTTTTCTCTATATGTTCTTGCTTCATGTAAAGTTTCATCTAAATCCATCAAGCGGTTTAGGAGGAGTTGCGCTAACGAGACAATCGGACGGCCAGACGGCCAGACTAACAGTGATTCCTTTTTAACCTCCGTATAAAACCAAATGCTTTTGAAGGGGGGGGGGGGGGTAAATGTATAGAATTTGACATGAGGTGTGGTCAGTCAAAATGAACAGAATTCTGACTTGTAATACCAGTCATTGATTAACGTCAATTTATAAAAAAAAAAGTGCAATGATAATTAAAGTTTAATTGGATTGGGTCAGATGTGATTTTTTCCCTTTTAATTCTAGTAGCCCCTCTTGATAGATAGATTTATTCAAAATAATTTTAAAAACCATATATATTGATACGCATAGAAATTGCACAGTGGGATACAAAGTTGGAACGATGTGCTTTTATTAGGTGTTAACAAAAACTGTATACATCGATTCATGTTAACGCTGTTTTTATTTGACATATTTGACCTTTGGCTTCTTTATACTTCATTCACTTTGAATATATCGACACCATATAAACAAATTGTTACAAAAGTTATGCTGAATTTAATAAGATGGATCACTTATGTACCGGGAAAATTTCTAAAATGTCACAAAATACAATTTAATGTAAATTTTTTTTATGCTTTAAATTTGAAATTACTGACTGAAACTTTATTTCATTTCTGAATTTCTGCTTCCCCATATATATCAATACTTTGTGGTGTGACTCATGCATGATAGGCACTTTGTTTAGGTATTATGTTCATTATTCAAGCGGATCCAATTGAACTCTAACTGCCGTTTGAAATTTTTGCATTTTTATAGATATAATAGCCACCTGAAACTCTTACCTCTGTCATCCGGGAATCTGATTGGAACTCCTCCTTTCAAACTATATTGATCCGTGCCTCGATCTGTAGATTTGAAATCAGAAGGTTATTTTCGGGTACGCTGTAAATGGTTGAAAATCTATGGGTCTCAATTTGCCCACATTCTAGACATAAATTATTTGTAACCCTTTTTCATATACGTCTCCCGGTCTTTTTATACCCCCACTCGCAAGAGAGGGGGCTATATTGCAATCGCCTTGTCCGTCCGTCCGTCCGGTTCAATTTCTCTGCTTCTACTGGATGGATTGGTTTTAAATTTGGTACACAGCCTCAGCATGATGAGTTATACCGTGCCTCTCCTTTCCAGATCAGTCCATCATCTACTTCCTGTTTTCCGAGCCGACTTAGACTTTTTAGGGTAAAAAATTTAAAATGTAAAATTTTTCGTAACAGTTTTCTCGGCTTTTACTGAGTGGATTGGTTTCAAATTTGGTACACAGCTTCAGCATGATTAGTTATACCGTGCCGTTACTTTCCAGTCAGTCCATCATCTACTTCCTGTTTTCCAAGCCGACTTAGACTTTTTGAGGGTCAAAAATAGACAATTTTTCATAACAGATTTCTCGGCTTCTACAAAAGGAATTGATTTCAAATTTGGTATACAGCTTCAGCATGATAAGTTGTACCGTGCCTCTCCTTTCCAGGTCAGTCGGTCATCTATTTCCTGTTTTCTGAATGGTCGAGTGGGGGTATGCTTAGCACGACTTAGTGTAACCCCTTGTTTGCTTTACTTTTGATAATCAATAGTTTAATAGCCACAATAAGTGTGCTGTACAAGGAGGTCTTCAACCTTTGCTTCCCACCTCTCTGGCACTATTTGGCTACCGCTTCCCTTTCTTTTCTTATATCATCACAGAATCTTCATGCTTATCCCCTTCATCTTGTTTTCTGCTCTCCGTCCTTTCATTTCTCAATTCCTGCCCCTTCGATCCTCGCTCTCCGCCCTTCTGCTAACGTATTATAGACCCCCTTAATTAATGCCGATGTGGCTTTTAATAAATAAACAAACAACAATCAATCAGATACAAGTACGTTTGAGTCAGTATCCGATTACGCAAAGACCATTCATACAACATAATCAGATCATAGTGAATTTATTTAAGGAATTACGTTTTATGAAAAAAGGTTATATTTATATATTAAAATCTAACTAAATTATCAAATAACTCATGCTGCTTTGAACGATGTGATCCATGTTACTCTTTTGAGTTCGACCATGTCACCGTAAATGTCCCTTCAAATTCGTTCCTATCAAACAAGACTAATTCTTAGGATCGAACTTAACGATCATTGGGGGAAAAATCACTAACAAAATGAATATTGAAGGTTACTTTAATATGTTTAACAAACCGCAAAATCTTATTCAAACAAAACTTCCGATAACTTTGGCCTAACGTATACCGACTTCACCAGGAAAAAAGGTTATGAAGATATGAAATCCATGTATATTCGATTTGGTTGTTTAAAAATTGATTTCAAAAGTACAGTTATGTGTAAATGACAGGAATTTTTTGCGATTTTAACGAAAACCTAAAGGTAAGGTAAAAATTTAATGAAAATTATATATTTAAGAAAATATGCACTCCTTTGTCATCTAACTTTTTTACCCTTGGCATAGAAATATTGGAGGATTTCGCATTATATGTATTAAAAAGCAATTTACATCGCTTAAATAGAATACAGTTTTCATTTTTCTTTTTAGCTGTTTTTTTCAGATTTTTGGATTCTTGCTCATTTGAAAATTCCAGTTTTACTAGAAATAACGCTATCCTTTTTTGCCTAACATTTTAAGTACCACTTTTTTTAAGAACCATGCAAAAAGCGATTCATGGGTGGAAAGCCTACACCACTTTATTTTTGATATGTTACTCCTACTAGCACCCTGATTGGATATGTTGTACTCTTTTTCCAAACAAGCGTTGGTCCTGAGAGAAAAAATAAT